>OX459097.1:4264184-4476684 GCA_949775045.1 Metridium senile | reverse complement strand
ACTATATCCATGGAAACAAATTAAATTGCAGATGTATAATACAAGCATACCTCTATTCCTTTGAGGTGGATTCTAAATTCAGGACATAAAAAGAAAGTCCCTGCATATGCAGCATCCACATGCATCCACATGTTCCAACGTTTACCTTCAGAACAGAAATAGAAACTAGCTTTTATCAGCTGCACCGCCAAGCACAAAAGAAAGTTTTTGAATGACAAAGGATTTCAGTTCTCTTGAGATAAAAGCTCCATTGCCATGAAATCCTTCTAAAGCAAGCAGGACAAAAAGAGGAGAGGGGAGGAGAGGAGAGGGGACGGGACGGGAGGGGACGGGACAGGAGGAGGAGGAGGGAAGAGATGCAGGAAAAGAGAAAGACAATATTATCTTAATCTAGGTGTTCCTTATAGCTTATAATGAATTTCAAACTGACAAGAACAAAGACAGAACAATACTTACAAATAGGTCCAACATCTTCTAAGTTTTCAAATGAACATGCTATTGTTGTACCAATGTTGGCGCAAAACTATGGTCAACATAAAATGCAAAACATTTGTTAAATAAAATATGAAGTATTAAAATATGAAGTATGTTGTATGTATATATATAGCTCAATAGCTCACTAAACAACTTTAATTTTTTTTATCCGACATACAACACTCGGAATAGGGATCCCCTGAGACTGCTGTGTGCTTAAGTCCATACTTCTAAACATCTAATATTTCATGTGCCACTAATGATGAAACTTAAATGACATGAGGTGGCTAGTGGACTTACAAAAAATGGATGCAATCCAGCTTTGACGTCTTCCTACAAAACAATAAAAATAGCAATAGTTATGAACATTAAAGTTATGAATGTATTAATGGATGATGAATTTGATGAATAAATGGATTAATGAATGAATGGGTGGATGGATGGATGGATGGATGGATGGATGGATGGATGGATGGATGGATGGATGGATGGATGAATGAATGGATGAATAAACAGCAAATATATATAGATTGAACTGATAAAATGATTGATAAATGAGTCATTTCATCAATAAGCAAATACATAAATAAATAGAATTGAAAAAAGTAATGGTTTTTGTTTTTAGTGAACATGGTTGAATGTATGATAAAAAAGCTACTCACCTCAATTGCAATATTTAAAAGATCAGTTTTTATCACTCCTTGATCATCAGTTTCAATCTGCCGAAGTTTCACGGAACAAATCATTTGGGCCTTTTCAATAGAAGAGTGAGCCTGGAGATAGGACACAAAGACATTCAATGAACATAGGGACATAGTGTCTTCTTGGATAAAGATAAATCAGAGTTCCCATATCTCCACTCTACACACACTAACCTGCATCAGAGGGACGTAAAAGAACCACTGAGGATCAGTAACAAACCCTGGCTGTGACCACCCTCAGTGACAGGCTTCTACCAATACATACTGACTACTAATTTCCTCGCGATTGAAAGCCACACGCCGTTCATACGTTAATAGTAAAGCACATTGAGCTATGTGAAATGTGCTATAATTATTAGCACCACATTACATACTACATTACATTTCATAAATATTCTTACAAGAACAATCAACTAATAGTCCTTTCAACAGTTCTCGTCGATCAACCTCAGCCTTGATAGCGTGTAATATATATATTATTTAGAATTTGACTACAGCTCACAGTATTTTAAGGATGTACCGGCACATTATCAAACAATTGAAACAGTTGAAAATTCCATATGGACTGTAGTCAAATTCTAAGGAATATAATTATATTTCACTCTGTCTAAGGCTGTTGATCAATGAGAACTGTGAAATGGAATATATTGCATGTACCAGTTCTGAACAATAGGCTACTAGCTTGCCCATCAGTGCAGATTCAGATTCATCAGGCTGTGCTTCTTGAAGACGGTCAAGTGCTGCTCTTCTAGCAGCCAGCATTGTAACTAGTACACTCTCAGTAGCTGAACCCTATAGTCAACAAAATGAAGCAAAATATGTCTTATCATTTTAGCTTAAACAACTGTCAAGTAAAGTACTATAACCAAAACAGTTATAGCCAGTGCATTTAACTTAAAGCATGTATCAATTATAGGTCAATCAATCAGTCAAATAATATATCATTAATTGTCCATAAATAATTCAAACTTAAACAAGTAAAGTACTATAACCAAAGCAGTTATAGCCAGTGCATCATTCAAAGCATGTACCAATACATCAATTAATCAGTCAAATAATATTTCAATTAATTGTTAATAAATATTACAAACTTAAACCAGTAAAGTACTATAACCAAAGCAGTTATAGCCAGTGCAGCATTCAAAGCGTGTATCAATCAATAGGTCAATCAATCAATCAAATAATCTATCAATTTATTGTCATTAAATAGTACAACCAATTTAATAATAACACCCTTAATCAATCAGTCAATTTTTATAAGACACAGTCGATAATTTAATAAATGAACTCTTCAATATTACTACTGATTTCATTGCAACATGCGGTCAGACAAAAAAGTATGTGAAGTGAAGATGGCAATACTCTTCTGTCAATCAAACAAAATTTGTCTAGACCACTGGAACAACGGTCAATGTGGACATAAAACAACAACGGTCAATGTGAACATAAAACAACAACGGTCAATGTGAACATAAAACAACAACGGTCAATGTGAACATAAAACAACAACAGTCAATGTGGACATAAAACAACAACGGTCAATGTGAAAATAAAACAACAACGGTCAATGTGAAAATAAAACAACAACGGTCAATGTGGACATAAAACAACAACGGTCAATGTGAACATAAAACAACAACGGTCAATGTGAACATAAAACAACAACGGTCAATGTGAACATAAAACAACAACGGTCAATGTTAACATAAAACAACAACGGTCAATGTGAACATAAAACAACAACGGTCAATGTGAACATAAAACAACAACGGTCAATGTGAACATAAAACAACAACGGTCAATGTGAACATAAAACAACAATGGTCAATGTGAACATAAAACAACAACGGTCAATGTGAACATAAAACAACAACGGTCAATGTGAACATAAAACAACAACGGTCAATGTGAACATAAAACAACAACGGTCAATGTGGACATAAAACAACAACGGTCAATGTGAACATAAAACAACAATGGTCAATGTGAACATAAAACAACAATGGTCAATGTGAACATAAAACAACAACGGTCAATGTGAACATAAAACAACAACAGTCAATGTGAACATAAAACAACAATGGTCAATGTGAACATAAAACAACAACGGTCAATGTGAACATAAAACAACAACGGTCAATGTGAACATAAAACAACAACAGTCAATGTGAACATAAAACAACAATGGTCAATGTGAACATAAAACAACAACTGTCAATGTGAACATAAAACAACAACGGTCAATGTGAACATAAAACAGGTAGAAATGTTGTTTTAAAAACAAGAAAATTGAGCCAAAAATACCAATTTCTTATTGAATAATAAATAAAATAATAATACGTAATAACTTTATTTAAGTCTCAATAAGTGTAGTAGCTGGGCACAAATTTATTTAGTTTAAACAGTCTGATACCTCGAATATATCTTTGGACCCAGAAAAAAATGTTATTTCATAAATTAACTGCTGTTCACGACTGGTTTGTAAAATGTCTAGACAAATTGTTTTTGATTGACAGAAGAGAATTGCCAACTCACTTCACAAACTCTGTTGGGCGTGTAGCAATGAAATGGTGGTAATTAATCAATCAATCAATCAATTTTTCATTCAACTATAAAAATAATCATTGGGTAATATTTGTTATATTCACCTGTATAACACCACCCCCTCTCTTCCCATCATCCCTCTGTTCTGGATTCATGGCTAGGAACTCCTTGGGCAGATCTAATAACTTAACTTATAAAGAAACAGGGACAATATACATGTAAGGTTGACAATTATACTTAGTTTAAGTGATCCTCCACCAAAAATGCACTTGAACTTATATATGGTGATAAAAATTATGCTCATATATATATTCAAAAATGTTCATCAGACGATTTTTCGCGCGGAAAAAAACGGTTTAAAATGTGAGAAAAATATTTTTGGGATCCCTGTGGCACCTTCTGATGACGTCATGTTGCTCCCAACGATCCAAAAAGAAAGCTTTCTTTTCGCTGTAAAATTAGAAAATGAAATAAAAACTCTTGTTCTTTGCTCAACTTTGCAAAGTCTGCAGACTTTCGGACAAAAAAATTTCAAACCGATTGAAAGACAAAAGTTTGGAGTAATTTTCATTTGTCATTTAATCATTTTATCTCAAAAAAGTGGGTAAAATAGCATCTACTTCGGAATACTTCGAAAAGTATTTTTTTCAATAACCTGTTATTCATTCTTTGGGGAATTCTTGCGCAATAGGATTAGGCAGAACCATTTTCGCATGATATTTATAGTTTAGATTCATGACGTCATCAGAAGGTGCCACAGGGATCCCTGACTGACTGACTGACTGACTGACTGACTGACTGACTGACTGACTGACTGACTGACTGACTGACTGACTGACTGACTGACTGACTGACTGACTGACTGACTGACTGACTGACTGACTGACTGACTAACCAATTGACTGACTGACTGTCTGATAGACTGACTGACTAAATAAATTAGACTAACTAAACAATTGACCAACTGATTGACTGACTGATTGACTGAGTGACGAATTGACTCACTCATTTTCTGACTGGCTGATTGACTGACTGACTGACTGACTAACTGACTGACCGACTAACTGACTAACTGACTGACTGACTGACTGAACAATTTACCAACTGATTGACTGACTGATTGATCTCTGACTGACTGAGTGACTGACTACTGACTGATTGACTGATTGATTTTAATACTGACCGACAGATTGACTTAATGTATAATTATAGTATGATTTTTATTATTTACTAATAATTACATTGTATTATATTATAAATGATAATTCATTTACCTAGCCAATCCAGTACAACAATTTCTAGTTCCGTAGATGAAGGGTTTACTGCCTGCAACAATAAGCATCATTTTAAATTACTAAATACTGTAGCAAGCATAAAACACTTTTTGATGCAAACCAGAGAAAAACTTGCCAAATATAACTTAAACATGGCATATTTTAACATTGACTTTACATATTTAGCAGATATAGTATAATCAAATTAAAATAGTACATGTCATATCGTGTCAGGATATAATACAAGTCTCTGACTAAAAGTAAATGCATACATGTCTTAACCCAGGTGTAAGTGATGTACATGAGCTGTGATAATCCTTGTAGGTGTATAGTCTAACGTGTTGGTGTCTGCATGGCATTTTGACAACCAGAGTGAAAGTCAACTTCAGAGATGAAATGTCAGACACCAACAGTCTTTCTCAACACTACATGTCTTATTCAACCCAGATAATCATGATCACCGTGTACACATCTACAAGTCGATCTCAGACTAGTCTTTGACTTACAGATTAGAAGTAGTAAAATTGTTTTTAACTATAATTGATAAAGAGGGTGGTAATGGTATTAATTAACCCATGGCACATGATTTGGACTAAAATATGAAAATAACACAATTTGACCAGAGTGAGTGATTCATTCCTCACCAGTCAAAATTCCTGATTCAAGAATTTGACTCTAAATTGTTTGTGATGTATGAATATCAGAAATATTAATGTGTGAAACATGATGCTAACCCCTGCAACTTTAGGCTATGTATGTATTAACTGACTGCTTACCCAGGAAAAAGATACCCCTCCAGTAGCTGCAGCTAATAGTTCGCCAAGGATAGATGGATATGAACAACCCGCAGGAAAAAGTCCATGAAAGTTAGGGCTGTTCCATTGATAAATCTGATAGATATATAAACATAATACATTATGTTCAGTCAATGTCATTATAACTACAATAAGTGATATATGATTCTTTGTTTATTTAATTATTTTGACAGTAGTTTTTATAACTGTATAATGAGTTAAGAGAAGATTTCTGTAAAAACCATGCAAACGCTGCAACACTCAACAAAATCGATTTTGCTCATATTTTAACCATAGGTAGCCCTAAACATGAAACAAATCATGATGCCTTTAGTTAAGAAAGAAGAGTCAAATATACTTCGCTCGACGTAGACTTCGAGGAACAGAGCTAGACAGAGACGTTCTAAATGGTGCTAAACAGATCTATATTAATGAGAAACAAGCTGACAGCTCAGAAAAGAAGACTCTTCGCGGAAACAAGAAAGAGAGCAAAACAACACAAGTGGCACAAGGTATGGACTTTGGATGGTAAGATTTTTGTTTGCCAGGAAAAAGGAGATAGATCCATTAAAATAAGCAGCTACACAGATTTAGAGGACATTTATGTATGAACTTTATGAACATTTAACATATTAACTTTAATTTATGAACAGGTATGCTCCTTGCTGGTAAACCTATTTTGGTTTTACGAAATAGTTTCAGTATAGATATTTTTTTTGAGCAATTATGAATAATAATTAGACAACGTAATTAGAACCCATTGTTTTCTTTAATCGTGGTGCTGGTACAGCTTTGTAAGTTCGTTTATTTAGTGTTACACTAGGGACTTGACGGATTCGTTCAATTGCCGCGACTTTCAAAGCAGCTTTTTTGTTTTGTCATATGTGTTGTGTGTGTGTTGTGTGTTTTGTGTGTTTTGTGTTGTGTCGTCCGCTTCATTTTTTCCTTTGTTCTTTGTATATGTAGTTTCTTTATTCCACAAAGGTATTAAACAGCTTTTATTGTTTATATTTTGTAAAAGAAAAAAATGGACGCAAAGCAATTTGATTTTCAAGTGACTACTTTGAATGTCAGGGGAATGCGAAATTATAAAAGCGTAGAAAAATGTTACATTGGCTTTCTAGGCATAATGTCTCTAAGGGAATAACTTTTTTACAAGAGACCCATACAACTGACGAATGTAAGCGAGTTTGGGGAAATGTTTTCAAAGGAGATATATTAATGTCCCACGGAACAAACAATAGTAAAGGTGTTGCCATACTTCTTGGCGACAAGTTAGAACACAAAATCCAAGAAACTTCTATTGATAGAAGAGGAAGATATATAATTCTCTCGGTAGTTATTCAGGGCAGGTAAATTTATTCTTATAAATATTTATCAACCAAATGATGAAAAAGGCCAAATAGACACTTTGAACGAAATAATTGAGAAGGTTAACTCGTTAAACCTCTCAGTGTTTACCCCAATAATCTGGGGTGGAGACTTTAATACAATATTTGATGTTGCGCTTGATGCATCAGGGGGTAACCCCTCTGTCAAAACAAAGACGCTAGAGTCCCTCCAAACAGTCATTTCGGATTTGGATCTCTGTGACATTTGGAGAATCCGCAATCCAGAGATCAAACAATTTACTTGGAGTGGAGTGGCACAAGGAAGAGTGACGAATAGAGAAAAAACGCCTATTCAGACGACTAGATTATTTTTTTATTTCGGACTGCTTGCAACCTTTCATAGACTACACAAAAATTATACCAGCCCCGTCTACAGATCACTCAGCCTTAACTATTAAAATTTCGTCATTTGAGGAGAGTAAACGATGTCCATCGTTCTGGAAATTAAATAATTCTCTTTTGAAAGAAGAGAAATATGTTAATGAGATAAATCAATTAATTCCTAATGTTTTGAGGGATCTTAAAAAACAAATGATTTCTAATCGTCAGAGTATATGGGAGATAATGAAGTATGAGATACGAAAGTTCACAATAAAATACTCGAAGACTCGAGCTAAGGAGTTTCGATCTAAATACTCTAAGTTAGAAAAAGATATCGCAGAAATAGAAAAGAAAATAGATTGGGTTCATGACCCAATATTGTTAGAAAAGCATGACGCGCTAAAAGGAGAATTAAACGAGTACAGCAACTATGTAACTGAAGGTATAATTTTAAGATCCAAGTGTAAGTGGTATGAGGAAGGTGAAAAAAGCACCAAGTATTTTTTATCTCTGGAAACAAGGAATAAAGCTAAGACGTGCGTAAAGAAAGTAATACATAAAAACTCTGAAATAACAGATTCTAGAAGCATTTTAAAACAGATTACGAAATATTATAGTGACTTATACTCGTCAAAAAGTAATGTGTCCGAACAAGAATGTTCAGACTTCTTGTCCAATAACGTAAATACACCGAAATTGACGTCTGAGGAATCAGAACAATGCATGTAACGGATACTTAACTGTTCAGGAGTGTTTTGGATCCCTACAAAAGATGGGCAACTCGAACAGCCCTGGTAATGATGGACTAACCAAAGAGTTTTATTGAACATTTTGGGAAAAAATGGGACAGTTGATGGTTGATAGCTTTAATGACGGTTACGAAAAGGGTTCTCTTTCAAAGGCCTACTCTGGGGTTCAAAACCGCCGCGGCTAATGGCGGCATTAGGCGATATTGGGCGGTATTGGCCAAAAAAGGCAAAATATTGCAGCGGCTAATGGCGGCATTAGGCGGTATTGGGCGGTATTGGGCGGTATTGGCCAAAAAGAGCAAAATGTTGCAGTGGCTAATGGCAGTATTGGGCGGTATTGGCCAAAAAGAGCAAAATATTGCAGCAAATGATGTTGATATCAGGCATATTAGGTGATGTTGGCAAAAAAAGGAGCAAAATATTGCAACATTAGGTAATTTAAACATTTATACATATATATATTATATATATATCTAGATAGTATTTTTCAAAAGTGTGACATATATATATACATGTGTGTGTGTGTGTATGGATATGTCTATTCTAATAATAATATGACATATATAATGACATAAATATATAAAAAAATTAAAATAATTTTGTAAAGTAATATATACAAATAGATATAACAACACATGACATCAATTATTTTTGTTTGTGCACACCAAGCAATTTTTTATTCACACAGTTTTATTAGCTGATGTTATGCTTTTCATAACATATTGAATCATTTTATAAAACGTATTACTTTAGTAGTCAAATAAACACAATAGAAATATAAGATTAATTTAAGAGTATAGTAGTGCATCATAAGCTTAAGTGTATTTCACATACATGAATAATGAAACACCACTATGATTTGGCTTTAATCACCATATATCTGAATTAAAATGCTTATCTTTGTGAAGTTTAAAGAAAGTTCCTTTGAACAGATGGAGCTTATAAAACATCTGACATTCTCTGCATTTATCATTTGTTCGTCTTATATGGTGACTAAAAAGAAGATAATATATTTCAGTTAAAGTTCAAACTCAATAGAAAACAGAAGAATTAATTAGATAATAATCTTAAATAATCTGAAGTGTACGTATTTTACGGGTTTATTTGTGTACACTTTTAGAGTAAGCTTGCTTACCTTTTGCATGGTGATTTCCCAATTCATTAGAGTAGAAAAGACTTAAGTTATGAAGCATTGCAGATGAAAAATTGACAGTAACCTCAGACAAATGGTTCAGTGGATAATCTTAATTTGTTTTTAAAAGAAAATCCCATTTGCTTATCTGCAAAAATGTATACAAAATACTAAACACAGTGAAATATTACACCGCTGTTCAAAAGTAACGTGGAATTTAGGTTGGTACTTCATGTACCATAACTAGTGTTTCATTCACAGATACATATTTACTTGAGACCACATGATATACCATACATGAAGTACCTACCTAAAATCCACACTACATTTGAACAGCGGTGTTACTTTTCACGGTAGTTGACACAAATTCTGTAGTTATGGGGAAAAATAGGTTATTTTCAAAATGTGCGGCCAGATATTGCCTCTTTGATGTCTTGATTTGATTTTGGAAATGTAAAGGATCCTGGCTGATGATAAGTATACCTTTTTACTTCTTTGTGAAATAAGATTATATAACTTCAACTCGATCACACGATGAGTGACTGCAAAATAATTAATCTAGTGAAATAGATGAACATTGTGTAATGCAACATACACGTTGATTTTACACCGTTTAATAGTCCAATGTTCTCTTTCCAATGAATCATTTTGCTCACTTTCATCAACAATATTGTGATACAAGCAACACTGCATCAGCATTAAAAAGAGTGATTATTGACTTGAATTATTATTTCATTTTGTTTCATTTCACTATACATTCGTGAGGAATGCGTAATAGAGTACAAACACTAAAAGTGTGCAGCACTTTGCACTATTTAGCAGTAAATAGTGTTGATTAGACAATAGAGAACAATAGAATTAGACTAATTTAGCAGTATTTAGTAGTATTTATGCTGCACACTTTTAGGGCTTGTACTCTAGTATTGTTTAGCTAATTCTAAGTATGAATTAAAACGTTTAATTAGAGTGCTTACACTATGTCCATGAAATAAAATGTAAATAGTAATACTAACTAATAGTTTTAACAGCTTTAGTAACAATACACATGGGAAACCAAATACTCAAGACCATAGAAAGTTAATAATTTATTCAATAGAGGCAAACTTTATTGTTTCAACATTGCATTTCATCAGAGTAGTTTCATCAAAGTAAACTTTGCCAGTTTCACAGGTTATTAAATAAAGCATTAACTTTCTAAACTCTTGAATATTTGCATTGCTTTCCCTTTTGTATTGTTACTAAAGTTGTTCCAGTTGAGTGATAGTGACTCCAGGTAGTGACTATAGCTACATGTAATAGTCACTAAATAAAAACTATTAGTTAGTATTACTATTTAGTTTTTATTTCATGGACATAGTGTAAGCACTCTAACTAGTAAATAGAGTAAACAGAAGGTATTTTATGTATGTGGGTCTGATCCGCGGTTATATGATGTGTGTATGATTATGATCGTCGCGGAGAAATAAACAATTTATGTAATTGCAATTATAGAAGCCCGAAAAAAATTTGGGACTTCAACGGGATTTGAACCCATAGCTCAGTTGGTAGAGCATTGCACCGGCACTGCAAAGGTCATGGGTTCAAATCCTGTTGAAGTCCCAAATTTTTTTCAGGCTTCTATAATTGCAATTACATAAATTGCTTATTTCTCCGTGACAATCATAATCATACACACAGAAGGTATTTTCTAACCTGACCTTTTAATTCAGACCCATATTTTTGGTACATTTCAAGTACATGCAGGTAAGAGTGAAGGAATATACAAATAGTATATTTGTAAGTCTCACTATAGCTAAAGTACTTGAAGTGACTATCAGAAATGTCCAGTCTTCCTTTTTTGTACAGTATATTTTAAATGCATTTATGCATGTGCATCCATGGTCAGGATCGATGGTCCAGTTGTTCCATATAGCTATAGGAGGAATTATTAATTCCCTTCTATAGCGGATATTTTTGAATTGATTTACCCAAAAGGAAAATAATGATGTTATAATATTAGATGATTTTAGAATTATTACCGATAGGCGGCTTTAAGTGGAATCAGGCGGGTTTAGGCGGTATTAGGCGGTATTAGGCGGTATTAGGCGGTAATAGGCGGTAATAGGCGAACATGGACCCCAGAGTAGGCCTTTTCAACAACACAATGCCAAGCTATTATTACGTTAATAGAGAAATCAGGGAAAGACTCTAGGTATTTAAAAAATTGGTCAATGTTGATGTTAAGATTTGCAGTAAGGCCCTCTCTAATAGACTGGTTACAATTATACCTTCCATCATTCACCCTAATCAAGCAGCATATGTTAAAGGTCGGACCGTTGACGAGCCCATCAGATTTATTGAAGATCTGATGGAATACTCAATAACAGAGCAAGACTCGATATTGCTATTTGCGGCTGATTTCGAAAAAGCTTTTGATAGTATAAATCATAATTTCATTTGGGCTACGCTCAAACACTTTGGTTTTAATGAGGAGTTTATTAAGTGGATTCGTCTGTTACTAAATAATACAAAAAGCTGTGTATTAAATAATGGTACGGCTAAGAAAACTGACTTGATATCACTGCAAATCCAGATTTTAGAGTCGCTTGACATAATACTAAATAAAGATAAAGAATTACACTTCGAAAGGGTGGCGAAATATTATAAAATTTGCGTCTCGGGTGATGAATACTCGAAAAATCGGTGATTCAGATGTCATCAATAGAATAGTTTACACTAAAACATCTATTACAATGTAAATATATTGACTAATAATACTAATAAACTAGTGATAAAAAGATAGCTCGGTCGGCTTGTACTTTTCTGACTTTGCTATAATATGCATTGAGTCAGGAATATCATCGCTTGTTAGCTCAAGAAAACGAAAAAAATGATATTTAGAGACTGACAGCTTTCAAATTACCTTCACAGCTACAAATTCTTCTTCTTTGCGGCCGATTCGAGGCGTTATAAAAATACGCATTAGATTTTAGAACTCAAACAATTTTAAGTAAAGGGACAAATCTAAAGAATGTCTTCCAAACCTTCTTTAAATATTGTATATATACACCTGTAGGACCTGAAGCGCTGAGTGAAAAGTACAGTGAAATATACATGCCTTGGGAAACCTACCCGCAATTGACGTCACAAGTAATTAATTCAAAATGGCGTCCCGCATTATGGGAAGGGTGTATAAGGCTTTATATGTAGAATTATTCTCAAATCTATAACTCGTCGTAAAATAAAGGAAATAAACTCTAACCTTCGTGGATTGTTTCTTGTGTCTTTCTTGCTATCTGGTAGCGATTTCAGGCTGTTTGGGTAATTTTTAGGTTCTCCCCCTACTACTAAGTACATGGCAAGGAAGGAGACCTTGGGTCAGCCAACGGACCGACTTGCTCTCGAAAATCGTGTAATTCTCACACTAAATCGCATTCCCTTGCCTTGATACTCCGTAACACGAAAGCCAGATAGTTACCCTTCACGATTATCAAAAAATGTCCCATAAAATTTATCCCCTCGAGGAATAAATCCGGCGAGAATTTCAAATTACCAGCCATTTTGAATGGCTTCGATGCGCGGCAGTGATTTCTTGTGCAGCTCGACGAGCGTGACAGCGCGGACGGCCTGGACTCTAGTCAAATCTCTCCCAGCTACCCATCCCCCTACTCTACGAAATCCAAGACTCAGTCACCCCGGGGAGGGAGACATTGGTAAGTATCCTTTGTCATTCGCCGACCAATGACACGTGAAACTGATTTGATCTGTAAATGACACTTGCCGCTAATGTGTAAGAAGTCGACCTGTTTACTCAAAGGTGCAACTTTTGAAAAAATTAAAAATGTATTTGTAAATGTTTATCAGTATTTTACCTGATGCTCATCGGAGAAGGCAGAAACAACGTAGTTCGGTTTATGTTAGATATTCTTTACATCCTTCCTTCGACTTCAAATATCCATAAAAAATTAAAATATAACGATATATCAAAATAATCTCAAAAGCTGTAATAATGTTCTATAAACCGTGTAAATTTGATTACAAAATATGCAGAGAAAACGCCACACGAGACTTACAAACATTACAAATTTTCGAAAATTCAGACAGCAAAATTAGGCCGAAAATAGGTCAAACTTTGAAGGGATGTCACGTGACCGCTTTAAAATGAAACGACTAAATAATGCCCATATGATGACTTGTTCATGACTACCTTTCACCATGCAAAGTTTCAGGTGGGGTTGTATCGGACCATTTCTGAAATTACTCGAAGCTTACATGGAACGGCTCTTAAATCGCAGTCGATAACAACTCATTCCGGTCTGAGTTCGTATGGATCTCATGTAAATGGCCCAGTCCAACCATCAAATATCAAATGGGCCGTCACTATTAAATTTTGAACAAAGGACTCCAAGTTAAACAAAATTAAATAAAACCAAAGAATTTAAGCCTTATAGTTGTGCAACCATACAAATGAGCATTGATTTCATTGAGCTAAAGCTAATAAAAGGGAAAAAAAGCTCAAGTTTGAGGGGCCGTTTACAAAGGAAAGCATATCACTTATCTGCATACCCCAGGCATGATTTGATTCTGGTAGTCGGCGAAAACCTGCGAGAAATCTTCGCCATGATGTGGTCCACTTGAGGGAAGGTTATCCAGTAAAAACCCTGGTTTTACATCAGGATTAACACGAACGTTCTCGATATCCTCAAAATAATCATCGATGTAGTCAATAATTTGTTTCCCTGCTTCGCGAAACTGCTTGCTGTCCATGTTTGTACTTCTACTGAATTAAATGTAATTTTTCATCCTCGGGAGCCGGCAGGAGTATAAACTAGACGCTATCTGCACAGGTAGCCCAAGCTCACTATCTGTGGTCTTATAAGACTTATATGGGAGAATACACGGCGATTTTTAAAATATACAAAATTTGTATAAATAATAAAAATAAACGTTCTTACTTGTTTCTTGTGTTTTACTTGTGTTTCTGTTAAGTTTTAGGCAATTTGGGGCAGTTTTGAGCGAGTAGGGGAAAATTTTCTCCCTCTTGATTTCTTGTCAAGGGGGAGAAAATCGCACGTCAGAGCATGGGCAGCAGAGTATCATTCGCGTTTATATTCGCTTGTAATCTCCGTGTATTTATAGTTACCAACGGTCGCTTACCTAGCCTCCTCCGCAGGCAACTCTTTTCCTATTATTTCCGTTTTGGGCTTCCTGTGTTAACTATATGGTAGGACGCGAGGAGACTGGAAGCTAATAAGAGGATTAGGAAGGAGCAGAGTTATGTACCTTCGGGGGCAGTTAAAGAAGTTACCGATTAGTAACCGAGTGACATACGATCGCTTTTAATACTAGATAGACCAATATCACGAGATTGAAATAGGAGCTAGACATATAAAGAGTAAGACGAAGGTCAAGGGATAGCCTGCGTGGCGGCTCTAACCCCTCCCCTCCCCCTCTCTTCCCCATTCCCCAAGAGCCGCCACGCAGGCTAGTCAAGGGAATAACAAAGCAAGCAAATAAGCGACCGTTGGTAACTATAAATACACGGAGATTACAAGCGAATACAAACGCGAATGATACTCTGCTGCCCATGACTACAGTACAAGACTTAGTAGCAGAATTAATCAGTTTTATTTTCAAGAAGCATAAATTAAGAACAAAAAATCAAGTGTGCAATAATTAGCTATAACACTGAGCAGAATTAGTGTTTCTTCCAAGAAGCAAACACATAAAAATGAACGTCAACTACTAGAACGATTTCACATAAGCGTTTTTAACATACAAATATATTTTGTCGAGTATTTAATATGTAAATGAGCTGTCACGTCGATATCTGAGGCAAGCGCACGCGGGTAGCTTCACGGCTCATTGACTTGGGTACGATTCTCGTTGAAAAAAAAAAAGCACTAATGAGCTGAAATTGTCAAAATAGGTGAACTATCTTTTAGTGCGAAATTGCGTAGCCGCTAAAACAAAATTCAATACTTCTTGCACGTAGTTATATCACATGGAACCGGTATATGTATTAAGCGGCGTTTACACGAGCAATTTTTCCTTGACAAGTATCCTTGACAATTGTCATTGCTCGTGTAGACGATCAGCAAGGTTTCCTTGACAATTTTATATTAAAAAGGTTTCCTTGCTCGTGTAGATGATGAACAAGTTTTCCTTGACAAGTTTAGGTTGTGCCCGCAATGTCTTGCAATCAGCAGAGTACTAACATAATATTGGTTCCAGTCCCTTGTCGAGTAAAAAACAAAATGATTTATTTTGAATGATCGTACGAAAAGACTGGGAACCTCATTAATATTCCTTGCCACATTTTCCTTGTTGTCCGTCTACACGAGCAAACTTCATCCTTGACAATTTGTCCTTGTCAAGGAAAAGCCAACATGCTAGCTTTTCCTTGTCAAGGAAAAATTGTTCATTTTACTCCATCTACACGAGCAATTTTTCCTTGTCAAGGAAAACTTGTCAAGGAAAAATTGCTCGTGTAAACACCGCTTTACAATAGTTATAAAAGATTAGCAAGATTGTCAACTCAACTAAGGTGACAACTCATTTGCATATTAAATACTCGACAAAACATATTTGCATGTTGAAAACGCTTATGTGAAATCGTTCTACTGCCTCGTCGATGTTTTCAATAAATAAATGTGCAAAACGTATACTAAGTAAAACAGGATTAATTATCGGTTAATTAAATAGCGAGCTGGGTAAATGTTTCTTCATGGGCACAATGACAAGACAAACGTGTAAAAATAAATAGAATTTTAAGTGTGTTTTGTTTAAGATTTTTTATTAACCTAATGTATATCTACTTTACACGTTTGTTCTTTCATACGTGGGCTTCAATTCAATTCTTTCTTTTCTCACTAATCAATTTACTAATTCAGACATATGGAAAGTGAAAAGAAAACATAAAATAGTTAAAAAGTAAGTAAAAAGTAAAAAAAAAAAGCGGGACTGGAGAGAAGATGAAAAGATCGCCGCTGATAGGCCAAAGTGGAGGGAATTGTTGCTCGCCTCATGCTCCGCAAGGAGCTAAGAGAAAAGAAAGAACAAGCAAAAAGCAGAGGGTTTTTTTATAACTTTGATTGATTTAGTAATTTGTCGGTTTCATTCTGGATCATACTCCATGTCTCACGAATCTTGTTTTCTTCTGCATTGATTCCCCCATGAAATCGTATAATTGTTTTGTTTTTAAACAAAACTGCAGATAAGCAAACTAGCCCAGAACTATTAATATTGTCTGCTAGAACCTTGGTCAGCTCATCCTCTGAATCCTGAAAGGGAGGAATGGAAATTGTTTAAAATGTTTTCTTGGGAAGCACGCAAGCTTTCTTTCCGAAAGAAATATTTAGTTTTTCCTTAACAACTAATAAAGAAATATAATACAAAGCATACGAGGATTATCAGAACACGAGAGAAGTTTAAGGCCTCGTCTGCACGAATCCGATCCGGCTGAAACCACATAGAAATATTTGCGTCCACACGAATCCGCGTATCCGGAGGAATCAAGTAAAAGTATGCGGTTTCGGTGACTGGATTCAATGGATTCGTGGGGACGATAGGCCGATTCGCATCAAAAAGTATGCGGTTTCAAAAGTATCCGGATCCGTGTAAACGGGGTCTAAGAGAAACACGACGCGAAGCGGAGTACTTCTCAACACTTCTCGAGTGTTCTGATAATCCCCAAGTGCTTTATAACTGCTCACCACAGCACAGTAAGTAAAGGCCCGGGCAAACGGTTTCAACATTTGCTTCAACATCCGTTCGATTTTGTTGAATGGTAATGTTTGAACGCTTTTAAATTCTTTCAACATTAATTCAACATCGATTCAACAAGTTACAACAATGTTGAAAGAGTTTAAAAGCGGATGTTGAAGCAAATGTTGAAACCGTTTCTGATTTCGCGCGATTTCATTTATAAGATAACAATTGAGAAAGATGCAAACAGGTGTGCTGTGTGCTCTCATGAAGCACACGCCTTAACCAATCAGAATGCGTGAATCCTGACAGTTATTTTATAAGAATGTTTATACCTACCTTTAGTCTAAAACACACCAGTCCAAGGTTAGGTTTTCTTGGCCAGAATTCAAAACGATCATCCTGCTCCACTAAACTTTCAAATAGTTTCGTCCCCTGTAGATGCTACAAAATGAAACAACTTAGTTAATATTTCTACATAGCTGTGTTTGGCCATTTTATTGTTAGTTTCAATTAACTGTGTGTCGTCGTGCAACTAGCCTATGCACAGCCGTCCTCTCCACGTGGGAGGGTGGGGGGGGGGGGGAGGGAAGGGGGGTGTGGTGGGGGACGGCTGTACACAGGTTATCGTGCAACGTTCCTTTCCCAAAACAAGGCAAGGACGTTGCGTGACACTCTTGGAAGCCCAGCCGGGGGTACTGGGTGGGGCCCAGCCCTTGGGTTTCTGAGGATGGTTGCGTGACGGCAAAAAATGCACCTGTGTGATAGATAACTGTATGGTTTTTGTTGTTGTTGTCGTTGTCAGTTGTTAATGTTGTTGTTGCTGCCTAGAAATGCAACCCACTTGGGATGTTAAAAGAACAGAAAAGGGTAGCACACATTAATTATTACGTACCTTTCTGACATGATCTTGTAATCCTTCTGCTCCGTAAGTACGTAATACAAACCATAGTTTTAACGATCGAAACCGTCTGCCAAGAGGAATCTGCCATTTCTGAAATATAAAACCAACACAGACAATTGAGCTTTTCACTGTTTTCGTCGATCAACCTCAGTCTCGATAGCGTGTAATATATTCTTTAGAATTTGACTACAGCCCGTTGAATACACCGAATCGAAATATGGCGTCAAATTTTAATAACTAAAAAAATTAAAAATAAATCACCTTTTTAACGTCTCAATTCTTCTAGACTGGACACGTGTGCCCTACTAATGGGGGAGACTCAGACACACACTCACTACCTCTACGTTTAATTATTTTGCACACAATTCAGCTTACACGTTCATTTTTGCGGAGGGAGGAAAACCGGATAACCCGGAGAAAAACCCTCGTGGCATAGGAGAGAAGAACACATCAAACAAACTCAACTCACATATAATCCATGCCCCATGTCACCCATTGTTTTTAACTTGATAGCCTCACATACAAAAAAACTGAAAACTCCATTGTATTTCAAAGTGAACACTAGCCAGTCAAGAACAATAGTTATTAATAGTGGACGCTATATTTCGATTCGGTCTTTATACCTAGTCTTTATACCCTATTTTTATACCGCGCATCAAATCAGATCACTCGAAATTATAGGGTTTTTCAGAGCCTTAGAGCTGAGGGTTTGGAGAATGGAGAAATCATAATGATTTTTCTGAGTTAAATTTCAGTGAAAAATAGATCACCACAAAAAATCTAGATAACGTCTTACCCTAAAATCAGAAACAACACCTGTAAAATAAGAAAAATGTTATTAGTGAGATATGCTGAGAATCTACACGGTTTTGAGTGCACGATAATGACGACAATGACGGATGATCATGGTAAAATGATGATAATGATGGCAAAGATAATGTTGATGGATGATGATGATGATGGTAAAAATCATGATAATGATGATAGCTAAGATTATGTTGATGGATGATGATGATGATGGTAAAAATGATAATGATGGCTAAGATAATGATGATGGATGATGATGATGATGATGGCTAAGATGATGATGATGATGGCTAAGATAATGATGATGGTAAAAATGATGATGATGATGGCTAAGATAATGCTGATGGATGATGATGATGGCTAAGATAATGTTGATGGATGATGATGGTAAAAATGATGATGATGATGATGGCTAAGATAATGTTGATGGATGATGATGATGGCTAAGATAATGTTGATGGATGATGATGATGGTAAAAATGATGATGATGGTAAAAATAATGATGATGATGGCTAAGATAATGTTGATGGATGATGATGATAACGATGATGATGGTAAAAATGATGATGGCAAAGACAGTTTTGACGCATGATGATGATGATTGTAAAAATGATGATGACGATGGCTAGGATAATGTTGATGATTCTTGATGAACATACCTGTATCATCATTCTTGAAGTAAGACCTTTCCACACTGAGAGCATTCATAAGAGCATTCCTGTCCTTCACCCTTAAATGTAGCAGAAAACAATGTCATATTAAAATAAGTATTAATAAAGATCAATAAACTGGAGATGACCCAGATGATGTCAGGAAGGTGTTCCAGTTGTAAATGAAGGGCTCTTAAGGTGTAAGGGGGTGTCCAGTCCCTAAATGTCTTAAATAAAATAGGGGTATTTGCAGCACTAGGGGGTGTCCGATTTTTGAATTAAGGGACACCCCCTAGATCTGCCCATGATAAAGGCTTTTCTACAACCCCGTTACCGGTTTTACAACCTTTACATTCAAATACCTTTTTGAACCTTTGAATGAATGAATAAAACTTTATTATACACAGAAATTCAGAAAGCTAATTGTTTATCTATATTGATGCTGCGACCTTTGATTATTGAAGTCTATAATAATTCAATAATTCATGAGAAACGTACAAAAGAAATCACGACAGTGTTGAGTGTTTGATTAACTACAAATAAATATTCACCCTATAGTTAACATATAAAACAAAATGAAAACCCATAAAATATATGCCATTCAAAAATTAAACTCACACATCATGTTTTCACAGGTCTAAAACCTTTAAATTGTTGTATATCCTGATAATTAGTTATGTTTAGCTAGTATGGGACAGATTGGAATGTTTATCTGTTATTACCCAATAAAGATTGATTGATTGATTAATTGATTGGCTGATTGATCGATTTCAAGACGGATTGATTGATTGATTGATTGATTGATTGATTGATTGGTTGATTGATTGTTTGGTTGGTTGGTTGGTTCGTTGTCTGATTGATTGGTTTGTTGATTGATTGGTTGGTTGGTTGGTTGGTTGGTTGGTTGGTTGGTTGGTTGGTTGGTTGGTTGGTTGGTTGATTGATTGATTGATTGATTGATTGATTGATTGATGGTTGATTGATTGATGGTTGATTGATTGATTGATTGATTGATTGATTGATGGTTGATTGATTGATTGATTGATTGATTGATTGATTGATTGATTGATTGATTGATTGATTGATTGATTGATTGATTGATTGATTGATTGATTGATTGATTGATTGATTGATTGATTGATTGATTGATTGATTGATTGATTGATTGATTGATTGATTGATTGATTGATTGATTGATTGATTGATTGATTGATTGATTGATTGATTGATTGATTGGTTCAGTATATATACTGACTATTCTATACATACCAGAGTGGAGAACAGTCAAAGTTTGTCAGCATTAGCTTATGGCAGTTGTAGTTGAATGAATCAGCAAACTGTAAGAAAACATACAAAGGTTTGACTTTACATTCATTGTACTACTTGCAATTATCATTAGAGTGCACTATATCTAGATGGAAAAACAATGTATAATAGTGTTCTTATAGTGTTCTTAATAGTCACTATCAAAGACAAGTAAAGATGTAAGAAGATCTTAATTGTTTCCATTGTATATGAGGTTGCTGGTTAAGTGATTCTGACTATTAAAAAAGTCACAATAAAAACTTAGCTAAAATAATATAGGGACAATTTGTTTTTATTTCATGGTTTTGGAGTTTTGCACTATTTAAAAAAATTTGATATTTAGAGTGCAAATATTATACCCGTGAAACAAGTAGTACTAATAATTATTAGACGTACTAAATAGTGCTAATTAAACAATATAAAACTATATAATTAGCATAAAGTATCCCTATTTATAGTTTTCATTAACATGTGAAACAAAGTGTATATTGATTAAAGTGTAATAGTCAAATAAGAACAATGCAATTAGAGTGTATTAAAGAGTGATACACTAAAGAGGTTTTTCATGGGTTAATGTAAAACAAAATTGCTCAAATTAGTAATTAGTACAAAGTATTTTCAAATAGGTGACAAATTAATTAAGTATAACACTGACATTTGCACAAGACAGGAGGATATACAAGCATACCTCTATTCCTTTGAGGTGGATTCTAAATTCAGGACATAAAAAGAAAGTCCCTGCATATGCAGCATCCACATGCATCCACATGTTCCAACGTTTACCTTCAGAACAGAAATAGAAATTAGCTTTTATCAGCTGCACCGCCAAGCACAAAAGAAAGTTTTTGGATGACAAAGGATTTCAGTTCCCTTGAGATAAATGCTCCATTGCCATGAAATCCTTCTAATTAAAGCAAGCAGGACACAAAGAGGGGAGGGGAGGGGAGGGGAAAGGAGGGGAGGAGGAGGAGGGAAGAGATGCAGGAAAAGAGAAAGACAATATTATCTCAATCTAGGTGTTCCTTATACCTTATAATGAATTTAAAACTGACAAGAATTAACAAAGACAGAACAATACTTACAAATAGGTCCAACATCTTCTAAGTTATCAAATGAACAAGCTATTGTTGTACCAAGGTTGGCGCAAAACTATGGTCAACACAAAAAACAAAACATTTGTTAAATAAAATATGAAGTATTAAAATATGAAGTATGTTGTATGTATATATATAGCTCAATAGCTCACTAAACAACTTTAATTTTATCATCAGACATACAACACTCGAAATAGGGATCTTCTGAGACATACACTAGCCCATACTTCTAAATATCTAATATTTCATGTGCCACTAATTATCGATGAAACTTAAATGACATGAAGGTGGCTAGTGGACTTACAAAAAATGGATGCAATCCAGCTTTGACGTCTTCCTACAAAACAATAAAAATAGCAATAGTTATGTCAGAGCATGTAGTTATGAATAAACACATGAATGAATGAATGGATGAATGAATAAATAAATGGATAAATGAATGGATGGATGAATAAAAAAATGGATGGATGGATGAATGAATGGATGAATAAACAAATGGATGGATGAATGAATGAATGGATGGATGAATTAATGGATGAATGAATAAATAGATAAATGAATGAATGGATAAATGGATGAATAAACATATGGATGGATGAATGAATGAATGGATTAATGGATGAATGAATAAATAGATAAATGAATGGATGAATGAATGGATGAATAAACAAATGGATGGATGAATGAATTGATAGATGAATGGATGAATGAATGAATGATGAATTAATTAATGGATGGATGACTAAACAAATGGATAAATGAATGGATGGATTGGATAAATGATTCATTTCATCAATAAGCAAATACAAAAATAAATGGAATTGAAAAAAATGGTTGCTTAGTGAACATGGTTGAATGTATGATAAAAAAGCTACTCACCTCAATTGCCATATTTAAAAGATCAGTTTTTATCACTCCTTGATCATCAGTTTCAATCTGTCGAAGTTTCACTGAACAAATCATTTGGGCCTTTTCAATAGAAGAGTGAGCCTGGAGATAGGACACAAAGACATTCAATGAACATAGGGACATAGTGTCTTCTTGGATAAGGATAAATCAGAGGTCCCATCTCTCCACTCTACACACCCTAACCTGCACTGGAGGGACGTAAAAGAACCTTTGAGGACGTAACAAACCTTGGCTGTGACCACCCTCAGTGACAGGCTTCTACCAATACATACTGACTACTAATTTCCTCGCGATTGAAAGCCACACGCCGTTCATACGTTAATAGTAAAGCACATTGAGCTATGTGAAATGTGCTATAATTATTAGCACATTACATACATTACATTTCATAAATATTCTTACAAGAACAATCAACTAATAGTCCTTTCAACAGTTCTCGTTGAACAACCTCAGCCTTGATAGCGTGTAATATATATATATTATTTAGAATTTGACTACAGCTCACAGTATTTTAAGGATGTACCGGCACATTATCAAACAACTGAAACAGTTGAAATTCCCATGGGCTGTAGTCAAATTCTAAGGAATATAATTATATTTCACTCTGTCTAAGGCTGTTGATCAATGAGAACTGTGAAATGGAATATATTGCATGTACCAGTTCTGAACAATAGGCTACTAGCTTGCCCATCAGTGCAGATTCAGATTCATCAGGCTGTGCTTCTTGAAGACGGTCAAGTGCTGCTCTTCTAGCAGCCAGCATTGTAACTAGTACACTCTCAGTAGCTGAACCCTATAGTCAACAAAATGAAGCAAAATATGTCTTATCATTTTAGCTTAAACAACTGTCAAGTAAAGTACTATAACCAAAACAGTTATAGCCAGTGCATTTAACTTAAAGCATGTATCAATTATAGGTCAATCAATCAGTCAAATAATATATCATTAATTGTCCATAAATAATTCAAACTTAAACAAGTAAAGTACTATAACCAAAGCAGTTATAGCCAGTGCATCATTCAAAGCATGTACCAATACATCAATTAATCAGTCAAATAATATTTCAATTAATTGTTAATAAATATTACAAACTTAAACCAGTAAAGTACTTATAACCAAAGCAGTTATAGCCAGTGCAGCATTCAAAGCGTGTATCAATCAATAGGTCAATCAATCAATCAAATAATCTATCAATTTATTGTCATTAAATAGTACAACCAATTTAATAATAACACCCTTAATCAATCAGTCAATTTTTATAAGACACAGTCGATAATTTAATAAATGAACTCTTCAATATTACCACTGATTTCATTGCAACATGCGGTCAGACAAAAAAGTATGTGAAGTGAAGATGGCAATACTCTTCTGTCAATCAAACAAAATTTGTCTAGACCACTGGAACAACGGTCAATGTGGACATAAAACAACAACGGTCAATGTGAACATAAAACAACAACGGTCAATGTGAACATAAAACAACAACGGTCAATGTGAACATAAAACAACAACGGTCAATGTGAACATAAAACAACAACGGTCAATGTGAACATAAAACAACAACGGTCAATGTGAACATAAAACAACAATGGTCAATGTGAACATAAAACAACAGCGGTCAATGTGAACATAAAACAACAACGGTCAATGTGAACATAAAACAACAACGGTCAATGTGAACATAAAACAACAACGGTCAATGTGAACATAAAACAACAACAGTCAATGTGAACATAAAACAACAACGGTCAATGTGAAAATAAAACAACAATGGTCAATGTGAAAATAAAACAACAACGGTCAATGTGAACATAAAACAACAATGGTCAATGTGAACATAAAAACAACAACGGTCAATGTGAACATAAAACAACAATGGTCAATGTGAACATAAAACAACAATGGTCAATGTGAACATAAAACAACAACGGTCAATGTGAACATAAAACAACAACGGTCAATGTGAACATAAAACAACAACGGTCAATGTGAACATAAAACAACAACGGTCAATGTGAACATAAAACAACAATGGTCAATGTGAACATAAAACAACAACGGTCAATGTGAACATAAAACAACAATGGTCAATATGAACATAAAACAACAACGGTCAATGTGAACATAAAACAACAACGGTCAATGTGAACATAAAACAGGTAGAAATGTTGTTTTAAAAACTTAAGAAAATTGAGCCAAAAATACCAATTTCTTATTGAATAATAAATAAAATAATAATAATAATTTTATTTAAGTCTCAATAAGTGTAGTAGCTCGGCACAAATTTATTTAGTTTAAACAGTCTGATACCTCGAATATATCTTTGGACCCGGAAAAAAATACTTTTTCATAAATTAACTGCCGTTCAAGACTGTTCAAGAATTGCCAACTCACTTCACAAACTCTGTTGGGCGTGTAGCAATGAAATGGGTTGTAATTAATCAATTAATCAATCAATTTTTCATTCAACTATAAAAATAATCATTGGGTAATATTTGTTATATTCACCTGTATAACACCACCCCCTCTCTTCCCATCATCCCTGTGTTCTGGATTCATGGCTAGGAACTCCTTGGGCAGATCTAATAACTTAACTTATAAAGAAACAGGGACAATATACATGTAAGGTTGACAATTATACTTAGTTAAAGGGATCCTCCACCAAAAATGAACTTGAACTTATATATGGTGATAAAAATTATGCTCATTTCATATATATATTCAAAAATGTTGATCAGACGATTTTTTAGGCTCAGATTTCAGCCGTTGGGGTTTCGTGCGCCCGCGATACTGGGGAGAGTATCGCGGGCGCACGAAACCCCAACGGCTGAAATCTGAGCCTAACGATTTTTCACGCGAAAAAAAAACGGTTTAAAATGTGAGAAAAATATTTTTGGGATCCCTGTGGCACCTTCTGATGACGTCATGTTGCTCCCAACGATCCAAAAAGAAAGCTTTCTTTTCGCTGTAAAATTAGAAAATGAAATAAAAACTCTTGTTCTTTAATTTGCTCAACTTTGCAAAGTCTGCAGACTATCTGACAAAAAAATTACAAACCGATTGAAAGACAAAAGTTTGGAGTAATTTTCATTTTTCATTTAATCATTTTATCTCAAAAAAGTGGGTAAAATAGCATCATACTTCGGAATACTTCAAAAGGTATTTTTTTCAATAACCTATTATTCATTCTTTGGGGAATTCTTGCACAATAGGATTAGGCAGAACCATTTTCGCATGATATTTATAGTTTAGATTCATGACGTCATCAGAAGGTAACACAGGGATCCCTGACTGACTGACTGACTGACTGACTGACTGACTGACTGACTGACTGACTGACTGACTGACTGACTGACTGACTGACTGACTAACCAATTGACTGACTGACTGTCTGATAGACTGACTGACTAAATAAATTAGACTAACTAAACAATTGACCAACTGATTGACTGAGTGACAAATTGACTGACTCATTTTCTGACTGGCTGACTGACTGACTGACTGGCCGACTAAGTGACTGACCGACTAACTGACTAACTGACTGACTGAACAATTTACCAACTGATTGACTGACTGATTGATCTCTGACTGACTGACTGACTGACTGACTGACTGACTGACTGACTGACTGACTGACTGACTGACTGACTGACTGACTGACTGACTGACTGACTGACTGACTGACTGACTGACTGACTGACTGACTGACTGACTGACTGACTGACTGACTGACTGACTGACTGACTGACTGACTGACTGACTGACTGACTGACTGACTGACTGACTGACTGACTGACTGACTGACTGACTGACTGACTGACTGACTGACTGACTGACTGACTGACTGACTGACTGACTGACTGACTGACTGACTGACTGACTGACTGACTGACTGACTGACTGACTGACTGACTGACTGACTGACTGACTGACTGACTGACTGACTGACTGACTGACTGACTGACTGACTGACTGACTGACTGACTGACTGACTGACTGACTGACTGACTGACTGACTGACTGACTGACTGACTGACTGACTGACTGACTGACTGACTGACTGACTGACTGACTGACTGACTGACTGACTGACTGACTGACTGACTGACTGACTGACTGACTGACTGACTGACTGACTGACTGACTGACTGACTGACTGACTGACTGACTGACTGACTGACTGACTGACTGACTGACTGACTGACTGACTGACTGACTGACTGACTGACTGACTGACTGACTGACTGACTGACTGACTGACTGACTGACTGACTGACTGACTGACTGACTGACTGACTGACTGACTGACTGACTGACTGACTGACTGACTGACTGACTGACTGACTGACTGACTGACTGACTGACTGATAAAATGACTGACTGACTTACTGACTAACTGACTGACTAACTTACTACATGTAGCTTAATGGCAAACATGTTAGCTTACTTACTTACTTACTGACTGACTAGCTTGCTGGCTTACTGACAGACATGCTAGCTGGCTTACTGACTGATTTACTGCCTAGAGCTCTGCCATGGACTGACTAATTTACTTAGCTACTTCTTGACTGACTGACTGATTGACTGACTGACTGACTGACTGACTGATTGACTGACTGACTGACTGACTGACTGACTGACTGACTGACTGACTGACTGACTGACTGACTGACTGACGAATTGACTGACTCATTTTCTGACTGGCTGACTGACTGACCGACTAAGTGACTGACCGACTAACTGACTGACCGACTAACTGACTGACTGACTGACTGAACAATTTACCAACTGATTGACTGACTGATTGATCTCTGACTGACTGAGTGACTGACTACTGACTGATTGACTGATTGATTTTAATACTGACCGACAGATTGACTTAATGTATAATTATAGCATGATTTTTATTATTTACTAATAATTATATTGTATTATAAAAATTATTCATTTACCTAGCCAATCCAGTACAACAATTTCTAGTTCCGTAGATGAAGGGTTTACTGCCTGCAACAATAAACATCATTTTAAATTACTAAATACTGTAGCAAGCATAAAACACTTTTTGATGCAAACCAGAGAAAAACTTGCCAAATATAACTTAAACATGGCATATTTTAACATTGACTTTACATATCTAGCAGTTATAGTATAATCAAATTAAGATAGTACATGTCATATCGTGTCTGATTTAATGTAAGTCTCTGACTAAAAGTATTATGCATACATGTCTTGACCCAGGTGTAAGTGATGTACATGAGCTGTGATAATCCTTGTAGGTGTATAGTCTAACGTGTTGATGTCTGCATGGCATTTTGACAACCAGAGTGAAAGTCAACTTCAGAGATGAAATTAATGTCAGACACCAACAGTCTTTCTCAACACTACATGTCTTATTCAACCCAGATAATCATGATCACCGTGTACACATCTACAAGTCGATCTCAGATTAGTCTTTGACTTACAGATTAGAAGTAGTAAAATTGTTTTTAACTATAATTGATAAAGAGGGTGGTAGTGGTATTAATTAACCCCTGGCACATGATTTGGACTAAAATATGAAAATAACACAATTTGACCAGAGTGAGTGATTCATTCCTCACCAGTCAAAATTCCTGATTCAAGAATTTGACTCTAAATTGTTTGTGATGTATGAATATCAGAAATATTAATGTGTGAAACATGATGCCAACCCCTGCAACTTTAGGCCATGTATGTATTAACTGACTGCTTACCCAGGAAAAAGATACCCCTCCAGTAGCTGCAGCTAATAGTTCGCCAAGGATAGATGGATACGAACAACCCGCAGGATAAAGTCCATGAAAGTTAGGGCTGTTCCACTGATAAATCTGATAGATATATAAACATAATTAATACATTATGTACGGTCAATGTCATTAACTACAATAAGTGACATATGATTCTTTGTTTATTTAATTGTTTTGACAGTAGTTTTTGAAACTGTATTAAACAGGTTCCCATTTAAATCTGTACTTTCCCATTTAAATCTGTACTTAAATTATGCAAATTTTGTTGATGTGTGCTAAACACACAGATCAACCAATCAGAGAAGTTCACTTCAGAAATAACATACTCTGATTGGTTGATCTGTGTGTTTAGCACACATCAACACAATTTGCATAAGTACAGATTTAAATGGGAACCTGTTATAATGAGTTAAACAATGAACGTCATACATATGGAATAACAATTATGAAATCAATGTTCACAATTAATGGTAGAATCAAGCATAATTTAAAGAGTGAACTCATGGATGGATGAATGAAAACTTAATTTAACAAGGAGACCTCATCACCCTAAGGTGCTATTTATGAGGGACCTCAAATAAGCACATAAATTTACAAATTATGAGGATAAGAGTATACAAAAAGAAGGTATAAAATATATATGATTTAAAACTACAAGCTATCCTAAAAACTATAATAGAAAATAGAAACTATATATACAAAAATACAATAAAATACATAAGATATCTAATAGTCTATAATATTATAATATTAAATACTATAATAATAACAACATTATTGGACAGGGTGACATCATTACCATTCATGATACTAGTGAACTAGAACTAGAACTAGAACTCATGTGGTGCCACTAGTCACCATTTCTGTTAGTGTTAATGTCTTGTTTGGTGGACAATGCAATGGCAGTGACTGTATATCAACCTTCATTATGTTTTAATTGGGGCAAAGCAAAGGAGATACACAAGAAATATTGGGAAAAATTTAATAAAAGGTGATTTATGGCAAATTCATCTGTCAATTACATGGAGGGGAAAAAACACATTTTTATTTTTACCTCAGCAGATCACTTCTATAACTCACAACTAACTACACCATTTGGCCAGGGGTGATAAGGACTTAAGCTATCTTTATTGAATATTGCACATACATGTATATAATTGTGAAAGTTCTTGGTTGGTTATATTATATTATATTTTATATCTAATATTTTATAGCAGTTACCACATATAACACAATCACATAAGGTTTTTTTTTGTCAGGAAAAAACGTCTTTGATAGTGAATGGGGAGTTGGGCTAAATTCCCAAACTAAACATATACCCATATCCCAAATTCGCTTCACTGATCATGAATCTAGGTAAGTACTGTTTTGTGATCAACTAAGCGAATAAGAAAAAAGGCCTAGATCCTTAAAAAAAACATTGTGCAACATTAAATATCCAAAAAAATATATGTGTTTAAAAAATATATAATATTGTGCATTCTTTACTTTCAAGCATGTGACTTTTCATTGAAAACTTTAGTGCTTGACCACAGGGACCCCTAATCAATCTTTAATTGTAAATAGAGGAAATAATAAATTATGTGGGATTCCTGTGTCAATAAAATTCAATGTTGGGCCTGGAAGTGAGGAGTTTTTTCTGCCAAATGTGAACAAGATGATGTCCGATGGACAATATAAACAACTTTGAAGTCATCAAATGGTAAGTCGACAAAAGAGAGCTTATTTATCATTAAAGTAAAAGTTTTTGTTTGTTTGTTTTTGTCTCATATATTTCCATTTGATAAATTGTAGGCTTTATGAAAACTTCCAACTGTGTGAAACATCTCATTTTAATAGTGATTTGATAACACTGTATCTCAAATTAAAGATTTCTCTAAATCCAACACACCGCTGGAGCAGTCATCTTTCTGAAATAGTTGTGAAGACATTTGATAATGTTTCACGATTTACATCACACGGGTGGACAAGGGCACTCTTACCACAGAAAACCCAACAATAAATTAAGTGCAAGTCAACACAGGAAACCCAAGCGGCGAGTAATTGCATTTAAGCGATTTTGTTCGCGATTTTAAACAATTATATATTGATTAGGGGTCCCTGTGGCTTGACTGAAAGGCAAGTAACTTCACTTGGTATTCTAAAGAAACTTCTATCTAGTCTCTTCGTTTTCATATGCTACATCCAAACACTATTAAAGCAAAAACCCGGCATTTGTAGATGTTAATAAACTATTAAAAACATAAAAACAACAGTCACTTGTAGGTAAACTACGACTTTGTTGCCCAGTCAGTACCGTAAGTGACGTCTATTGATAGTAAACACTTGACTTGCGGTCAGACAAAAATCGAGCATGTTATTATGTAATGTTCATGTGACCGGAACGAGCACAGCTAGACCGGTACGAACTTGTGGAATTTGTGCAAAAGTTTACATAGGAACGGAGCGCGAAATGCTTACATCACTAAACCCTATCCTATAAAATATGAATAAAGTTGGAAGGCTTTCAAATTCCAGACAGGTCTGAGATTCGTTTCCATTTCAATGAGAGCGTAACAAACTCAAATTACGAAAATCACTGATCGTATCCTAGTCAGCCGGTGAATAGAACAAGAACGAAGTCGGACGGGCCCAATTTCGGACCGACATCATTTATAAATCGCAGCCGAAAACAACTCATTCCGGTCTGAGTTCGTATGGATCTCATGTAAATGGCCCAGTCCAACCAACAAATATCAAATGGCCCGTCACTAATTTTGAACAAAGGACTCCAAGTTTAAACAAAATCTATCAATAAATAAAACCAAAGAATCCAAGCCTTATAGTTGTGCAAATGAACATTGATTTCATTGAGCTAAAGCTAATAAAAGGAAAAGAAAGCTCAAGTTTGAGGGGCCGTTTACAAAGGAAAGCATATCACTTATCTGCATACCCCAGGCATGATTTGATTCTGGTAGTCGGAGAAAACCTGCGAGAAATCTTCGCCATGATGTGGTCCAGTTGAGGGAAGGTTATCCAGTAAAAACCCTGGTTTTACATCAGGATTAACACGAACGTTCTCGATATTCTCAAAATAATCAGCGATGTAGTCAATAATTTGTTTCCCTGCTTCGCGAAACTGCTTGCTGTCCATGTTTGTCACTTTTCTGAACAAGGGCACTAGGATTATGTAATTTTAGACAACATTGCGGCAATATCTCGCATTGCGGCAATCTCGTACCAAGCGCCAAAAGTAACGTGGGCGCTAGGTTGACATTGCGGTCAAACGACTACGCATGCGTGGTAAACTTTTCACAGTAAGCGGTAAATACAGCACCCGAAAGCTGGTTGTAAAGGGTTGGTAAACATTAGGAATTTCGTACTACAGTGTTTGAAGTCGTTTCATAAGAAATTCCCCTCAATATTGTGAAGCTACCATTAATTTATACTTTTGTATTTTTGTTTATATTTTGAGAAAAAAAGCGATGAAAGTTGTACACTCGGCATCGTTTTTTATAGAGTCCATACAAATGTCAGATTTGTTGGACATTTTACTTGTTTTTTTTTTTCGTGCATGCGTGGTCGTTTGACCACTCAGTTCGCTCTTTTTGGGATAGGTCAGGGCAAGTGTAATCGATACTTAAGTTATTTCTCGAGTTACGTGTTTCTCCGTCGATTCCCTGAGGTGGGGACACGAAGGGTTAAGGTATCGATTGTTGGGAATGGGCAAACAAAAAAATATCTTGCATTCAAACCCCCTCCCCCTCAGATATCGAATGGTCCGTCGCTAAAAAAATTAAGAATATTACATGGATATTTATTTGCTATAACAACATTCAAACCGATTTCCGAAAAGTTCTTACGGATAAAGTAAGGTCTATATGTTCATAAACGTCTAGTTGCCGATTCCTATTAGCCTCCTCCGCATGCAACTATTGACTCTGGGCTTCCTTTGTTGACTTTGGGCTTCCTGTGGCGGAACAAAACGTGGGGGGAGGGGATAGGAAACCCAGCAGGGTTGCATGCGCAGGAGTCTAGATTCTTATCTATTTTGATTTATTTTATTTCATTTTATTTTTTATATTTATCTATATTTCTAAACTTTAGGTTGTTATGCTTTGTTTCTCATTCATCGCCTTCTTTCTAATTTATTCTTCGATTTTTTTCTTGATCCAATTCTGGCAAACGGTTCCACTCTAGTATAATACCTATATTCTAGATCTCCTTTCAATCACGTTTATAATGGTGGTTTTCATCTAGGATTGTTTTGTCAACTTTGCCTTTATGTAGGTACGAAGTAGTTCCCTCAATGTTATCTTAGTGTCCAGAATAGTGTCAAATTATGGATTGAAAACTGAAAATATAATAAAAAAATACTTAAAGAGAAGAGACATATAGCAAGATATATAGCAATTGGGCGAGATATATAGCAATGGGGCGAGATATATAGCAAGGGGCGAGATATATAGCAATGGGGCGAGATATATAGCAATGGGGTGAGATATCATAGCTAGCAAGGGGCCGGGCGAGATATATAACAATGGGGCGAGATATATAGCAAAGGGGCGAGATATATAGCTAGCAAGGGGCCGGGCGAGATATATAGCAATGGGGCGAGATATATAGCAATGGGGCGAGATATATAGCAATGGGGTGAGATATATAACAATGGGGTGAGATATATAGCAATGGGGTGAGATATATAGCTAGCAAGGGGCCGGGCGAGATATATAGCAATTGGGTGAGATATATAGCAATGGGGCGAGATATATAGCAATGGGGTGAGATATATAGCCAGCAAGGGGCCGGGCGAGATATATAACAATGGGGCCAGATATATAGCAATGGGGTGAGATATATAGCAATGGGGTGAGATATATAGCTAGCAAGGGGCCGGACGAGATATATAGCAATGGGGTGAGATATATAGCTAGCAAGGGGCCGGGCGAGATATATAGCAATGGGGTGAGATATATAGCTAGCAAGGGGCCGGGCGAGATATATAGCAATGGGGCGAGATATATAGCTAGCAAGGGCCCGGGCGAGATATATAGCAATGGGGTGAGATATATAGCTAGCAAGGGGCCGGGCGAGATATATAGCAATGGGGTGAGATATATAGCTAGCAAGGGGCCGGGCGAGATATATAGCAATGGGGTGAGATATATAGCTAGCAAGGGGCCGGGCGAGATATATAGCAATGGGGTGAGATATATAGCTAGCAAGGGGTCGGGCGAGATATATAGCAAAGGGGCGAGATATATAGCTAGCAAGGGGTCGGGCGAGATATATAACAATGGGGCGAGATATATAGCAATGGGGCGAGATATATAGCAATGGGGCGAGATATATAGCAATGGGGTGAGATATATAGCAATGGGGTGAGATATATAGCTAGCAAGGGGCCGGGCGAGATATATAGCAAAGGGGCGAGATATATAGCTAGCAAGGTGCCGGGCGAGATATATAGCAATGGGGCGAGATATATAGCAATGGGGCGAGATATATAGCAATGGGGTGAGATATATAGCTAGCAAAGGGCCGGGCGAGATATATAGCAAAGGGGCGAGATATATAGCTAGCAAGGGGCCGGGCGAGATATATAGCAATGGGGCGAGATATATAGCAATGGGGTGAGATATATAGCAATGGGACGAGATATATATCAATGGGGCGAGATATATAGCAATGGGGCGAGATATTATAGCAATGGGGTGAGATATATAGCAATGGGGCGAGATATGAATATGGGGCGAGATATATAGCAATGGGGCAAGATATTATAGCAATGGGGTGAGATATATAGCAATGGGGCGATATATATAGCAATGGAGCGAGATATATAGCAATGGGGCGAGATATATAGCAATGGGGCGAGATATATAGCAATGGAGCGAGATAGCAATGGGACGAGATATATAGCAATGGGACGAGATATATATGAATGGGGCGAGATATATAGCAATGGGGCGAGATATGAATGGGGCGAGATATATAGCAATTGGGCGAGATATATAGCAATGGGGCGAGATATATAGCAATGGGGCGAGATATATAGCAATATTGGGCGAAATATGAATGGGGCGAGATATATAGCAATAGGGTGAGATATATAGCAATGGGGCGAGATATGAATATGGGGCGAGATATATAGCAATGGGGCAAGATATTATAGCAATGGGGTGAGATATATAGCAATGGGGCGATATATATAGCAATGGAGCGAGATATATAGCAATGGGGCGAGATATATAGCAATGGGGCGAGATATATAGCAATGGAGCGAGATAGCAATGGGACGAGATATATAGCAATGGGACGAGATATATATGAATGGGGCGAGATATATAGCAATGGGGCGAGATATGAATGGGGCGAGATATATAGCAATTGGGCGAGATATATAGCAATGGGGCGAGATATATAGCAATGGGGCGAGATATATAGCAATATTGGGCGAAATATGAATGGGGCGAGATATATAGCAATAGGGTGAGATATATGGCAATGGGGCGATGATGATGGTGATGATGATGTTTATGGTAATGATGATGGGGATGGTGATGATGATGATTATGGTAATGATGATGATGATGGTAATAATGATGATGATGATGATGATGATGATGATGGGGATGATGATGATGATGGGGATGGTGATGATAATGATTATGGTGATGGTGATGATTATGGTAATGATGATGGTGATGATGATGATGATTAATGACATTGATGAGAACGATAATACGATGATAATTCAATTACCATTGACTATCAACCTTGTTTTGCTTTTCATTGATTTGTACGTCCCAATAAGCCTGATCTCGTATACAGCTTCGCCATCAAGGTCGACATTTAGCCTCACAAAAGTCACATTAGTCGTTGGTACCAGAAGCTTGGTGAGGCAATTTGAACTTTTGACGACCTCATTGGCAACCTGTCAATAAAACTATATTATCATCATCATCATCATCATCATCATCATCATCATCATCATTGCGATATATAAGTTTTATGTCAGTTTAAGTAATATATACAATATGAGCGGCCGATCTGTATCCGATATACAACGGCGAGTCGAAGACGAGCCGTTGTATATCGGATACAGATCGGACGCGAATATTGTATAGAACTTATGAAAGTCCAACGTTAGTTCTTTCATATTCTATTAAAATTGTCAAGATAAATGTAAATCTGGCCGATCGAGAAAATTCAAGTTGAAACTTATGCAAATCAGGACGAAATCTGTATGCGATTTACAACCTCTGTCATGAATTCTTTTGTCAATTGCTCATTAAGTATTCATGAATTTTATAACAATAATTAGTAATAGTTATTTTCAGTATTGGGTATCGGTGTTAAATGCATTTGATATGGTTGTCTATATTAGTATTACAATATTTACCAATAGAGCAGATTTCGTATGACTATGAAAAGTTATAGTTATAGTTATTTGTATTTTTGTTTGTATTATCGTCATCATCATCACCATTATTGTTATCTTTTACCATTGTTCTCGCCTTACCTGTATTTCACATATAGTGTTATAAACACCCTGTTTATAAACTCCAAATACAATCGATGATAGAGCCCTGCGATCGTCATTGTTTAGAGAGTACTTCCATGTAAACTCAGCCGACTGACCGCGCACAATGGAGACATTGCTTGGACTGAATGTAAACACAGACGGGGGCTAAACGTGACGGTAAGAATAAATCAATGAAAAGTTGTTTTGAGCCTTCGTTTACACACTACATTATAAAATAATGATTGGTCAAAAACCGTGTTGGATGAGGCTATCTAAACATGCGCGCGCGTATTGATGGCGCGCGTATTGAAAATTGCTATTCTTAGCCTCAAAAAATATTTTATAAAAGCAATAGAAGACGATGTTCTGTGTTATATAGCCTGATCTAAACACTTGTAATGTGGGGAGAACACTCGAGAACTGGAAAAGCACTCGCATGACGGCTCGTGCTTTTCCTACGCTCTCTCGTGTTCTCCCAACATTACGCGTGTTCAGATCAGGCTATATAACACGGAAAATCGTCTTCTATTTCTTAATTCAGATATATGTTGAAAAAGGCTTGTCCTAATATTGAGACTTGTCCGGGAACACCGTGCGCGATGGGTCTTGATTGTGAGTGCAGAGTTTACTACACTACATATACTGTATGACTCGGGCAAAAGTACTACCTAACTAGCCAACTGGCTTTGTATAGCTTTTATAGTTACCTCAGTTGGCTCTCACCTCCATATAAGGATAATTTATAATATGTATATTAATTTGTAAAATGTAGGGTGAAAATAAAAAATTGTCTAACGTTTATATATTTATACTATACTCTTGTAGATAAATTTACACCGAATATAACGGTACAAGGGTTTGAAGTGGTTTTTCTTCGGCCCATATTGTAAGTTTATTATCAACATGTGACTTATATACTACTTAGTATATCATTATTCTTTCATAGTTTTACCTTGACAACGAGTCGTGCGCATTTCAGTGATTGGTCCACGCTAATACTACTAGCCTGTAATACGAGTATTATCGTGAATAATAATAATCATTATCGTATGCATCATCATCATCATCATCATTATCATCATCATCATCATCATCATCATCATCATATCATCACCATTATCAATATAGTTTTTTTTATTTTTACCTTGCATGAAATATTTACAACTTTTTTATAATAATATATAAATTTGAAAAGGTATAGTTTTAGGTATTGATCCTAACCAATAACTAAAGAGTTAATAAGGTGTTAGGACCATTATCTGTTGATAGTTTATTATTGTAGATAGAAGAAAGTGACTTTATAATAAATGAATTAAGTTATATTATAAGCACACACACACACACACACAAAAAAGAATAAATAAATAGAAAAAAAAGACGCATACATATACAGACACACGCACACAAATACAAACTACAAAGTTATGGCAAAAAATCAAAAACAGGTTTTAGATAATTTCTAGTAGAAGAGACATAACATAACGACATTGATCATGATCGGCAACATTATCATATTCATATTCATCACCATCATCTCCATGATCACCATTATCATCATCATCATCTTTATCAGCATCATCTTCATCGCCATTATCATCATCAACATCATTATCATCATCACCATCATCACCATCACCAATATCATCATATCATCACCATTATCATCATCACCATTATTATCATCATCACCATCACCAATATCATCATATCATCACCATTATATCATCACCATCATCATCTAGATTTTTATCACCATCATATTTATCACCATTATCAACATCATCACCATCTTCACCATCATAAACATCATCATATCATCACCATTATCATCATGATCGTCAACATTATCTTATTCATCACCATCATCTCCATGATCACCATCATCATCATCATCACCATCATCATCACCATCACCATCACCATCATCTTTATCACCATCATCATCATCATCACCATTATCATCATCAACATCATTATCATCATCACCATCACCAACATCATCATATCATCACCATTATCATCATCACCATAATCTTTATCACCATTATATTAACATCATTTTCATAACGATCATTATCATCATACCAATCTTCATGATTACCATGGGGGGGACATTGGGAATAACGGTTTCGGCCTATTTTAATTTTAGACACAGTTTTTCGGTAATTTTAATTTTTGACTACGGTATTTGGGTTTCTTGCGTATCTACGGTACTCGGTTTTTCGTCGTTTTTTTTTTTTTTTTTTTTTTTACGTTTTTTGTGTGTGCAGTATTGCGGTTTTCACTACCCTCAACGTCCGCCTCTACCATTGTTATCTCCCACATGGCCATACTAATCGCTATCATCATCACCATTACCTCAATACCATACATTCCTTGATCTGATTCTTGTATGTGGGATAGTTCAAATACAACCCGACTCTTCTTTGCATCTCCCAACCATTTCACGCGACCGAGATATCCTCTTGCTGGGTTATTCACAGTATTAGGATGTACTGTAATACTCCCATTGGCATTAATCACTACCGTCAGGAGACTTTCCATAGACTCGAATACATTCTCCCATATTCCAAAGTATATCCTTTTTGTTGTGTTTTGAGACGGGAGGGTTACGGTAAAATTTACCGCTTCACTTTTGAATCCTGTTAAGTTTCTGCAAATTAAAGAAGCTGCAAAAAGACACAAAAATTGTAAGTATAATATATTGATGGACTCATTGAAATATTATTGATGTCGCTTCGATCAGTTTGCTTTATGTTGAATAAGTAACATGTATTTGAAAAGGAGAAAACTAAACATATAAATCTATGTCTAGAGTACAAAGCTAAAAGCTTGCATATTTTGCCCTAATATTAGCACTTAGCACGAATAGTTGACGTGACGGTTAACGTTTTTCCAAATTTTGATAGAGTAAAATAAATAACATCAGTAGGCAAGGTTTCTCGTCTGGCATACAAACGTCTGTAAAATCTGCTGACGTTTACCGCGCTATATCTTTGCTATTTTATACGATTTTCTTCTCAAACTTAGACCCCGTCTACACGGATCCGGATACTTTTGAAACCGCATACTTTTTGATGCGAATCGGCCTATCGTCCACATGAATCCAGTGAATCCGGTCACCGAAACCGCATACTTTTACTTGAATCCTCCGGATACGCGGATTGGTGTGGACGCAAATATTTCTATGCGGTTTCAGCCGGATCGGATTCGTGTAGACGAGGCCTAAGACCCCGTTTACACGGATCCAGATACTTTTGAAACCGCATACTTTTTGATGCGAATCGGCCTATCGTACACACGAATCCAGTGAATCCGGTCACCGAAACCGCATACTTTTACTTGAATCCTCCGGATACGCGGATTCGTGTGGACGCAAATATTTCTATGCGGTTTCAGCCGGATCGGATTCATGTAGACGAGGCCTAAGACCCCGTTTACACGGATCCGGATACTTTTGAAACCGCATACATTTTGATGCGAATCGGCCTATCGTACACACGAATCCAGTGAATCCGGTCACCGAAACCGCATACTTTTACTTGAATCCTCCAGATACGCGGATTCGTGTGGACGCAAATATTTCTATGCGGTTTCAGCCGGATCGGATTCGTGTAGACGAGGCCTAAGACCCCGTTTACACGGATCCAGATACTTTTGAAACCGCATACTTTTTGATGCGAATCGGCCTATCGTACACACGAATCCAGTGAATCCGGTCACCGAAACCGCATACTTTTACTTGAATCCTCCGGATACGCGGATTCGTGTGGACGCAAATATTTCTATGCGGTTTCAGCCGGATCGGATTCATGTAGACGAGGCCTAAGACCCCGTTTACACGGATCCGGATACTTTTGAAACCGCATACATTTTGATGCGAATCGGCCTATCGTACACACGAATCCAGTGAATCCGGTCACCGAAACCGCATACTTTTACTTGAATCCTCCAGATACGCGGATTCGTGTGGACGCAAATATTTCTATGCGGTTTCAGCCGGATCGGATTCGTGTAGACGAGGCCTAAGACCCCGTTTACACGGATCCAGATACTTTTGAAACCGCATACTTTTTGATGCGAATCGGCCTATCGTACACACGAATCCAGTGAATCCGGTCACCGAAACCGCATACTTTTACTTGAATCCTCCGGATACGCGGATTCGTGTGGACGCAAATATTTCTATGCGGTTTCAGCCGGATCGGATTCATGTAGACGAGGCCTAAGACCCCGTTTACACGGATCCGGATACTTTTGAAACCGCATACTTTTTGATGCGAATCGGCCTATCGTCCACACGAATCCAGTGAATCCGGTCACCGAAACCGCATACTTTTACTTGAATCCTCCGGATACGCGGATTGGTGTGGACGCAAATATTTCTATGCGGTTTCAGCCGGATCGGATTCGTGTAGACGAGGCCTAAGACCCCGTTTACACGGATCCAGATACTTTTGAAACCGCATACTTTTTGATGCGAATCGGCCTATCGTACACACGAATCCAGTGAATCCGGTCACCGAAACCGCATACTTTTACTTGAATCCTCCGGATACGCGGATTCGTGTGGACGCAAATATTTCTATGCGGTTTCAGCCGGATCGGATTCATGTAGACGAGGCCTAAGACCCCGTTTACACGGATCCGGATACTTTTGAAACCGCATACTTTTTGATGCGAATCGGCCTATCGTACACACGAATCCAGTGAATCCGGTCACCGAAACCGCATACTTTTACTTGAATCCTCCGGATACGCGGATTCGTGTGGACGCAAATATTTCTATGCGGTTTCAGCCGGATCGGATTCATGTAGACGAGGCCTAAGACCCCGTTTACACGGATCCGGATACTTTTGAAACCGCATACATTTTGATGCGAATCGGCCTATCGTACACACGAATCCAGTGAATCCGGTCACCGAAACCGCATACTTTTACTTGAATCCTCCAGATACGCGGATTCGTGTGGACGCAAATATTTCTATGCGGTTTCAGCCGGATCGGATTCGTGTAGACGAGGCCTAAGACCCCGTTTACACGGATCCAGATACTTTTGAAACCGCATACTTTTTGATGCGAATCGGCCTATCGTACACACGAATCCAGTGAATCCGGTCACCGAAACCGCATACTTTTACTTGAATCCTCCGGATACGCGGATTCGTGTGGACGCAAATATTTCTATGCGGTTTCAGCCGGATCGGATTCATGTAGACGAGGCCTAAGACCCCGTTTACACGGATCCGGATACTTTTGAAACCGCATACTTTTTGATGCGAATCGGCCTATCGTCCACACGAATCCAGTGAATCCGGTCACCGAAACCGCATACTTTTACTTGAATCCTCCGGATACGCGGATTGGTGTGGACGCAAATATTTCTATGCGGTTTCAGCCGGATCGGATTCGTGTAGACGAGGCCTAAGACCCCGTTTACACGGATCCAGATACTTTTGAAACCGCATACTTTTTGATGCGAATCGGCCTATCGTACACACGAATCCAGTGAATCCGGTCACCGAAACCGCATACTTTTACTTGAATCCTCCGGATACGCGGATTCGTGTGGACGCAAATATTTCTATGCGGTTTCAGCCGGATCGGATTCATGTAGACGAGGCCTAAGACCCCGTTTACACGGATCCGGATACTTTTGAAACCGCATACTTTTTGATGCGAATCGGCCTATCGTACACACGAATCCAGTGAATCCGGTCACCGAAACCGCATACTTTTACTTGAATCTTCCGGATACGCGGATTCGTGTGGACGCAAATATTTCTATGCGGTTTCAGCCGGATCAGATTCGTGTAGACGACGCCTAAGGTTTGTACTATAGAAAACAATGGAAATAATACAATTATTATAATCTTGTGCTAATTATGTTGCATGCCTTTAGTGTTTGTACTCATGAAAACAATGGATATATATTTATTATCAAATTTTACGTTTGTCTCTGACTTAAAAAACTTTAGAAGAATAGACGTTTCGGTCCATTACCACGGACCTTCATCAGTAATGGCGGTTGTTGTTGTGGCACGCGCCGGTGCTCGCGCTCGGATCATTCATGAGAGTTCGATATATTTCTGGAATCTTGATACTGTCATTTTTTGACTTGGGCCGGTCTTTTAATGAGTACCAAGCTTCTGTCTGGCCGTAATATGCAAAATCGCAATTATGGCAGTTTATATACCACGCCTTTCTTGCATAAGCGATCTCTAGTTTGCTTTGGGCGCGGGAACATGTTGTTAATATTGACCATAGGCCGGTGTGCTACTTGTAAATTATGCTGCTTAAGAACTCTTTGTAATTTCTCAGATGTCCCACGGATATACGGTAAAATCACTACATTCCTAGTTGGTTGACTGGCTTGACTCCTGTCCGTGGTTGCATCGTCATCTCGCTTTTTGGAACGGATGGATATATATTTAGTATAATTTAGTGCTAATTATGTTGCATGCTTTTAGTGTTTGTACTCTAGAAAATAATGGATATATGTCATGAATATTCCTTAAGTTATTTGTTTCATCGTTGATTGTTATAGCTTTATTTATAGTCTCTTAGTATTCATAAGTACTTTTGTCCAGTTCATTAGGAACTTTTGCATTAGTATATTTAGTATTGTCCGATTATGTAATCTCATGTTTATAACTCGTGAAAATGTAACATAATTATGCGCCGTTGACGTATAAATACGCCCTACGCCGTTCAACAAAGCGTGTGTTCAGAGAAGAGAAGTGTTCCCGTCGTTGAGAAGAGTTTAAAAGCGTAGCAAACAAGAAACTTTAGGAGCAGACCCGTTCAGAGTCCCTAAATGTTGTCGATAGAAGAGGAGCAGACACACTCAGGGTCCCTCGAAACAGCAAAGATTATTTAAACAGCAAAGATTACTTGAACAGAAAAGATTACTTAAACAGAAACGATTACTTAAACAGAAAAGATCATTAACACCAACTGAAGACTTCGCTGGAGAGAAGCGAAGGTTAACAAAAGCCCAAAACAACTCAACACTGTGCCCAACATCAAAAAGCACAAGAAACACGAGCGAACAGCGTTAAACAGCAAAACACGAACGAACAGCGTCAAACAACGGCAAACACAGAACTTAAGTATCTCATTTGTAAAATAAATACTTACTATTATCATTTACTATTCATTTACTATTATATTTACTATTTACTTACTATTTACCGTTCATAATTATTATCATTTACTATTCATTTACTATTATATTTACTATTTACTTACTATTTACCGTTCATAATTATTATCATTTACTATTATATTTACTATTTACTTACTATTTACCGTTCATAAGTTTAGTCTTCATATTAAATACCATTTGTTTAATTATACCTTGTACTTATTCTTTTGTGGGGAAGACTTAAGAGACTGGGGGGTCGAGGGGAGCCTGGGTCCGATCGTGACAATATATATTTAGTATAATTTAGTACTAATTATGTTGCATGCTTTTAGTGTTTGTACTCTAGAAAATAATGGATATATATTTAGTATAATTTGGTGCTGATTATGTTGCATGCTTTTAGTGTTTATACTCTAGAAAATAATGGATATATATTTAGTATAATTTGGTGCTGATTATGTTGCATGCTTTTAGTGTTTATACTCTAGAAAACAATGGATATATATTTAGTATAATTTAGTGCTAATTATGTTGCATGCTTTTAGTGTTTGTACTCTAGAAAATAATGGATATATATTTAGTATAATTTAGTGCTAATTGTGTTGCATGCTTTTAGTGTTTGTACTCTAGAAAACAATGGATATATATTTAGTATAATTTAGTGCTAATTATGTTGCATGCTTTTAGTGTTTGTACTCTAGAAAACAATGGATATATATTTAGTATAATTTAGTAATAATTATGTTGCATGCTTTTAGTGTTTATACTCTAGAAAATAATGGTTATATATTTAGTATAATTTGGTGCTGATTATGTTGCATGCTTTTAGTGTTTATACTCTAGAAAACAATGGATATATATTTAGTATAATTTAGTAATAATTATGTTGCATGCTTTTAGTGTTTGTACTCTTGAAAACAAAGGATGGGGGGTGTTTAAATCCCGCAATACCGCAAAAATTCTTTAAAAATCCCGCATTACTGCAAATCCCGCATACCGCACAACTTTTAACTAAAATCAAAGGTCATTAAACGTTTTCGGTTTTTTCACCATCCATATACGTACGGCCAAAAAAATACAAAAACAAAAACCGTTAATATCGCATAGCGCAGGAATTCTAAATCCCGCATTACCGCTAGATTTTGCTTATTTCACCGAAATGCCTCTTTAAAAAAGGATAAATATCGCATAACGCAGGTATCCAAAATCCCGCATTAACGCAAAAATTTATTCCTTTTACCGCATTAAAAAATGGCCAATACCGCAATACCGCAAACCCCAATGTCCCCCTCTGGAATAATATATTTAGTATAATTGTACTCTTGAAAACACTAGTATAATTTAGCACTAATTATGTTGCATACCAGTTTTAGTGTTTGTACTCTATGTAGTAAACTTAATATACAACAATTATAAATAAACTTTTCCAACGTGATCCAACGTGAAAAAGAGGCTAGACGTACAAGAACCATAAAGCATAAAGTTATATATTTTTTATTAATAGACTGTGTTCAGAAAAAAGACTGTTTCTGGAATATGCTGTAATTACTCTCTTGAACACTCTCGAAATACGTATATGGTATGTAGAAGACAAGACAAGACAAGACAAGAGTGTTTACAGGTTCTCCATCTGTTTCCTTCCATCTTGTAGCCCTTGTCACAAGTGTACCTTATTCTACTCCTGTAGGTAAATGTCGGACCAGTGAACGACGCGTGTGGGACAGGTTTGGGTCTACCACATACAATTGCTAGAAGGGCAATATCAAACAGTATGATCGTTTTGTCAAAATATCGTCATAAAACATGTGGAATATAGTAAGAGTGGAAAGACTAAAACCATGAAATGAAACTAAATACCTTATTTTATTTCATGAATATAGTTTTGCCACCACTGTTAAGACTAATTTATGGTTAGTTTTCAATTTTGAAAATACTAACAAACTCACGTTTATAATTGTTGTTTTCATCTAGGATTGTACTCTTAACAGACGGGTACTTTGCCTTTATGTAGGTACGAAGTAGTTCCCTCAATGTTATCTTAGTGTCCAGAATAGTGTCAAACGAAGGATTGGAAACTGAATATATAATAAAAAAAATAGTTAAGGAGATGAGAAGAGAAGAGAAGAGAAGAGAAGAGAAGAGAAGAGAAGAGAAGAGAAGAGAAGAGAAGGGAAGAGAAGGGAAGAGAAGGGAAGAGAAGGGAAGAGAAGGGAAGAGAAGGGAAGAGAAGGGAAGAGAAGGGAAGAGAAGGGAAGAGAAGGGAAGAGAAGGGAAGAGAAGGGAAGAGAAGGGAAGAGAAGAGCGAAACCGTGATTACTTATATACCTGAAAAAGCTCTTTGCATCCAACAAAAATAGACAGCGCCAACCAATGTTAGGTACTGGAAGACAATAAAATACTGTTCAAAAGATGTTATAAGGCAACGCCCATGATGATGTTTTAGATTTAGACAAATATCCTGTATTGTACTGTCTCTGTCCTAGATTATCAACGAAGAGTAAAATACATAATACACTCGACATGAACATTCATGTAGTAGAATTTTCAAATGACCCCGGGTAACACATACGGTGTGGTGACACAAGACATGTTTCGTCAGAACTGACCAGCCAAATAGATGCATTAAAACTAGCCTATACACGAATGCATGCGGAAAGTAGAAACTGTTTGCCTAATTTAGATATTAGTTATCGAAATTCTTTACTCTCTAAAACCTAATTTTTACTAAATTCTGTGATTTTTTTTAATCGATCGAAGGCCTATTTGTAAAATGAAGCTTCATTTGAAGTATGGATTTTACACAATATTCACAAAAACAACTTTTTCTCCAGCGAAGGGCTAAATCTCAAAACGTCAGCAAAGTACGGTGGCCCACAAGTGTCACGGCAAAACTTTATTACTCACGGCTAATCTTTTATTATTCACGGCAAATCTTTTATTATTCACGGCAAATCTTTTGCTATTCACGGCAAATCTTTTATTTCTGACGGCAAAACTTTTATTACTCACGGCAAAACTTATTAAAAATTTAACAGGGTCTCAATATCCTGGGCAATATCAGTTTAATAACAGCTAAATTTTAGCAGTTTTCTCAGTAATAAATCAAAAACAAAGAAATTTTTATTTTCAAATTTATTACTGAATTAAAAACAAAGAAATATCAGCTATCAGTTATCCTAAAAAGACACTGAATTCTCAGTAAACAGTTGATTTTTTAGCCGTTTCTCAGTTAACAGTTATTTTAATAACTGTTTAAAACCCCCATTCCGACCCTGATTTAAGATGGCGGATGAAGTAGATCACGGCTCGAATCTTTGTTTTTATCAGTAGAGGATACGGATATGAAGAACTGAATTTTCCACATTTCAGAACGCATCACAAGATGGACATGGGTCTAACTAGCACACTAAAACAAAGCTAAAGATGTATAAACTTCAATGAAACATTGTGGAGTTCGATTCGCAAGAACTAAGAAACGCTATAATGTCAATTATTTGTAAAAGCGATGAACTGATAAGCATTGACCTGGGCGTAGAGAGTGTGGGACGTTAATATGTGAAAGAATATCTGAAACATTAAGAACAAGGATGAAAAAATGGAAAATATAAATGTGGAATTAAATATATAATAAAACGAGTAATGTAAATAGATATGGCGCGTTTTTCGTGTCAAAATTCGAATCTGTCATTCTTCAATTCAATCATTCAATGCGAACATGCAATTCTTCAATTCAAACATGCAATTCTTCAATGCGAACATGCTATTCTTCAATTCAATCATGCGATTCTTCAATTCAAATATGCAATTCTTCAATGCGAATATGTTATTCTTCGATAAGAACATGCGATTGTTCGATGCGAACATGCAATCATTTATTCAATCGTGCTATTCTTCAATTCAAACATGCTATTCTTCAATTCGAACATGCCATTCTTCGATTCAAACATGCTATTCTTCAATTCGAACATGCCATTCTTCAATTCAAACATGCTATTCTTCAATTCAAACATACTATTCTTCAATTCAAACATGCTATTCTTCAATGCGAACATGCAATTCTTCAATGCAAATATGCTATTCTTCAATTCAAACATGCAATCCTGTCGTTATGCGTCATTTCGTCATGCGGCTCGGTCGTTCTTCGCTTTCGTCGTTATGCATCACTTTGTCATGCGCTCGGTCGTTCGTCGATATCGTCGTTATGCATCACTTTGTCATGCGGCTTGGTCGTTATGCGACTTGGTGTTATTCGATTTTGTCGTTCTTCGGAGACTCGGCTCTAGCCCGTCCAAAACAGCCACGCAGAAACTGGTGCAGATATAATACGATTCATCCAGAGCTGGTGAAGAGTTCACAAGTTAAACTGTTGGCTGTAATTCGTATTTTCTCTTGGTAATATTAGATGAGTCATGGAATTATATGTTATTTATACTATTTATTGTAGAACATACTGCTCAGACCACTTAGAAGCACGTGGATGATCGCCGAGTCAGCCACATTTACATTGGCCTGCGTTACATCCGGAATGTTCTTCTTTACGAAGAAAATTCCGGATGTAACGCAGGCTACATTTACATAAGAACTTATGGAAGTTTAAGGTCTGTTTTAAAATGTTTGTTGATCTCTAATTTCTTTTGGTATAGATTAACGAATTTTTCATGGTTTTACGGCCATACTTTAGCATAATGCGAAATAGCAAAGCCTTAAACTTTGTATCTATTAGGAAGCTTTTTTGATTGAAACACGAGAAAAGTTGAACGATTTGACCTTTCTGGGCTAAGTGTTGACAAACACAAATGGCGTTCACGACAGTCACGCGTCACGAATTACATGTGCTTTCAGTGAAATTTCTTGCTTTAAACACCTCCTTCGCCTATTTCAATAGTAACATCTACAAAATAACAAATTCATAAGACTTGAAGTGGAGATTTAGGCCCTGTTTAGACGGCATAAGATCTCAGCGATGAGTCAATTAACATCATTGAGGCCGATTTCACTACGAATTGATCACGGAAACTAATAAAAAAACCTCGGAAAACACTCGTACACGTGTTCTTTCAGCATTCGTGAGCTTTCGGACAAAACAAACTACGTCATCCGTAGCAACGCCTAGACGCATGCGCTTTACTAAAAGTGAAACATGAGGACTTTGGAATGTTGACTTATCGCTGAGATCAACAAACATTTTAATATTTTTTTTCGTTCTTAGACAGTCCTAGTACCTTAAACTTCCATAAGCTCTAATGTAAATGTGGCTGACTCCGCGATCTCACCCACGTGCTTCTAAGCGGTCTGAGCTATGTTCTACAATAAATAAATTGTTTTAAAAAGAAATTTTGATTTGTGTAGATTGCATATGCAGTAGTAATAGAATAAATAACATATAATTCCATATGAATCACCTAATAGTACCTCTTCACCGGTTCTGGATGTATCGTATTATATCTGCACCAGTCTCTGCGTGGCTGTTTGGACGGGCTAGATCCGAGTCAACGAAGAACGACAAAATCGAATAACACCAAGTCGCAAAACGACCAAGCCGCATGACGAAGTGATGCATAACGACGAAATCGACGAACGACCGAGCGCATGACAAAGTGATGCATAACGACGAAAGCGAAGAACGACCGAGCCGCATGACGAAATGACGCATAAAGACAGGATCGCATGTTTGAATTGAAGAATAGCATATTAGCATTGAAGAATTGCATGTTTGCATTGAAGAATAGCATGTTTGAATTGAAGAATAGCATGTTTGGATTGAAGAATAGCATGTTTGCATTGAAGAATAGCATGTTTGAATTGAAGAATGGCATGTTCGAATTGAAGAATAGCATGTTTGAATTGAAGAGTAGCACGATTGAATGAATGATTGCATGTTCGCATCGAACAATCGCATGATTGAATTGAAGAATAGCATGTTCGCATTGAAGAATTGCATGTTTGAATTGAAGAATTGCATGTTCGCATTGAATGATTGAATTGAAGAATGACAGATTCGAATTTTGACACGAAAAACGCGCCATAAATAGAAAGGGAGAGAAACATTTTGATTATAATAAATGTTTAAATAATAAATGTACATTAGTAATAAATCGAACAAATATATAGAAAAATCAAATTAAAACTCCCTGCTAAAAAATGAATGAACTAATGGAAAATGAAAAACTAAGAAAGAAATTAGGCATGTATGGTGGAATATAGAATAATGGGAGAAAGAAAGAAAGGTGGGAAACTAAAAAAGAATGATATGAATGATAAAATATAAATAATAAAAGAATGCCAGGCGAAAAAACAATAATAAGTAGAAAAAATGATAATGGAATAAACGGTATAGGTGTGATATAAAGATAAACGGTAAAGAGAAGAAAACATTGTATATAAAACAAAAAATAAAAGGAAGCAGAAATAAAAAAATATGATAAAAAAAAAAAAAATAAACTGACGAAGAAGAAAAATATGGGTAAAATAGAATGAATAATGAAAAGAATATAATAACAGGCACTCATGAACTAAGGGGATGGGAGGGAGAAGAGGAATGGTGAAAGAAAAGACAATGAGAAAAGCAAAAGGGAAATGAGAAAATTGTGGTAATGATATAAATGTAGTGTGAAAAATATAAAATACACAATAAAAAAGATGAATAAATAAATGAATTATCATGAGCAATAAAAGATTTGCCGTGAATAATAAAAGATTTGCCGTGAATAACAAAAGATTTGCCGTGAATAATAAAAGATTTGCCGTGAATAACAAAAGATTTGCCGTGAATAACAAAAGATTTGCCGTGAATAATAAAAGATTTGCCGCGAGTAATAAAGTTTTGCCGTGACACTTGTGGGCCACCGTACCAAAGTTAAGTTAACATTTTAACTGTGCTACGAATTTCATTCTAATACCTATCGTTTATATCAAACACCGAGTCAGCCTATACTATAGTTTACTCGCTTGTTTACATTTATCAGGCACAAATGATAGTGACACTGAATCCTAATGCTCAATACTTACTTTAGCTCCCAACAGCATGGTGAATAGTTGATACGTCTCTAGTTGTTTAGACTATACTAACAAGTATCTAGTTAGTCGGGCTAGCCATAGGCGGCCCGACTTTAGTTCTACAGTTTCGTCAATCTATGTATCTATGTATCTATGTATCTATCTATCTATGTATCATGTCGCGTTTTGACCACCTTACGTCATGAGCATGCGCAAATACCACAGGAAGCCCAAGCAAATCGCCATCTTGGATTTGAACCTGAACTCATTTGGATTTCTCGTACTTCACATCGATTTACTCTTCCAAATCAGGGTTGGATTTGGGTATATTGTTTGCTCAAGTCATTATACAATTGCTAGCTGTTTTTTTCTAACGTTTTTACGGAAAGAGATTTTCTAAAACATGTCAATATCAGACAGTCAGTTATACTCGAGCCAACTCGATCCTCGAATTCCCAGAACTGAGCAGATTAATCACAGGCTTCCCACACTATCAATTTGTGGTTTTGGGCTTCCTGTGGTATTTAACGGCTCTTATTTCACACTTGACACGGTTTTCTTTGTTATTCATAGGGATGTATCTCCGATTTATTACATGATTACATCGGTTTTCATTGTTACTTTTAGGGCTTTATATCGCGTATTACCCTGTTCATTATCAATTCAAGGGCTTTATACAGATATTGCCCCCATTTGAGGGCAATATCTATATATTGCCCGTGAATACTAATGTATATTGCCCTTGAATACTAATGTGTATTGCCCTTGAATACTAATGTATATTGCCCTTGAATACCAATGACCTAATCCCTACTTTATATGTAACGTTAAACTTTCTAGAAATTTTCTAGTTGCGAACATTTAACGGATAAAAAATCTGATAGAGTGACCCTTTCGAGGATCGAACCTCGAACCCTTTGCTTACAAATCCTGACCCTAACACTTTATGCTAACTGTCCGATCGATGTCAGTTAGTGAGAAGAAAACGTATTCATTTGTTCGTTACAGTTCATTAGTATTGTAGTGTACAACAAAACTAAAAGCCCATTGTTTGGATTGTATTCTCATGGGAAACCAAAAAAATAATCAGCTTGATGATGCCCTTTGGGACATGAAGTTGTGTGAAAACCTATTCAATCATGTAATAAGTCATGCACTAAAAATAAAAAAAAAAACAATTCAAGAATCTTCTGAAGAATATATTTGTCGTCTTGAAAACGACTTGCATCGATAAAAGTATATGGCGTAAAAACCCAAATGTTGCATACAAAATTTAAAAATACAAGGCCTTTTTGGAAAACCTCTGTAAATCATGTAATAAGTCAGATAAATACCTCGAAGGTCGGCAATAAGCCTATAAAGCCCTCGGGGCCTACGGCCCCTCGGGCTTTATACGGCTTATTGCCTCCGTTCTCGGTATTTATCTCTTACATAAACCCCTCATTATACCAATTCAAGGGTTAACGTTATATCTAGATATAAACCCGGGTCTATATCTAGTTATAACCTTTGCATTTATTATTTATTGCAACATTAGACTTAGAAATTTTTACTAGATAGCGATTTTTGGAGAAAAAAAGTCTTTGAGTACCAATGTCAGGACTCGAACCGAGAACCTCTGCATTGCTGTATCCGCGCTTTAAGCCATTATACTACATAGACATCCGATGGAAAGTTAACAACAAAAACTCGGTTAATGTCATATCAAGTTCATTAGCATTCAAGTTCGTTAGTGTCCTTCTGAATAGAATTGAAAGTGATTGTTTAATATTTCCTTATGGGAATTCATTGACAATGGACATTAAATTATGAACAGATTATTAATATATTTTTGGATTGGTTTTATTTTTTGAATACGATCAGTGGTAATCATACATTGTTTTCTTTTCAGAAAACCTTAGTTATCATTGAAAAATGTCGAGTCAGATCTCAGCCAAATGGTTTAGATTGTGTCAGTATTATTTTTTTTCATGAAAACTTTCAATAAACTTCAATCACGGGAAAACTGCCAGATGTATTCTAGTGAGAAAAATCATTAACAGCATTCCACTTTATTGATTAGTTTCAATGGTTTGACTATTTTAGTCTTTGTATTAAGGAATGAAAACTAAGATAGCATATAACCTCCTTCAATTGTGTTCTATCAATAAGATTTTGATTTAAAAATGCACCGAGCCGGTTCCCTGCACATTTTCTATTCATATCATTTCTTTTATCAAATACGACTCCCAGTAGACATCTAATGAGTGAGATTTGAAAAGCCGTTCTTTTATTTCTTAACTTAAATCATGTGTCTTTGTTAGAATAGGATTAAATCATTGTTTCTTTGTGAGAAAACCTTCTCAAGTGTGAAATAAATTAGTTACATACCTCGAATGTTCGGCTATAAGCCTATATATCCCTTGGGCCTGCGGCCCGCGGGATATACACCTAATCCAAAAAACGTTGTCTGGTCCGCCGCACAGTCCTCGCGCCAAGACTGTGAAAGATATTGGTTATATCTAATCAGTAATTAATTTATTTGCTTGTTCACACTCTAGTGTGGTACTTTTTTCAACGAAATAGTGTTGTGCTTACTTTTATTTTCTTGTTTTATCACTCTCATCAAAATATTCACTGTGTTTTCCTTCACGGTCTTGGCGCGAGGACTGTGCGGCGGACACGACAATGTTTTTTGGATTAGGTGTATATGGCTTATAGCCTCCATTCTCGGTATGTAACTCTTACTTTCGAAGTTCAATATGGATAACGTTCAAATATGGTCCCGTTTGAAATCTCTTCTTTAGTCAGTAATATTTTTCTTTTCCATAATAAAAGATTATGAGTTTATGAACGTTTCTGTGTGGTTTTCTTGGGTTTTGGTGGCCATTTAAGGAGGTTTTGAGGATGGCGAATTTCAACGGTCATCGGCGTGTCAATAAAATTACACAATTACACAGCTCTCGACCCAGCGGACACCAATCACCTCTAAATATCACCCGAAAATCCACTCTTTTCCTGTGACTACAAAACTCAGCTTTTGATACAGTACAAAGTAGATATAAAAGAACAAAATACCAAAATTTCAAACGAATCGATCAATGTTTTCCCCATAAAAAGTTCTGCTAAACGTTCGAAATGTGCCTTCTCCCTATGCTCTGACAATCGAGAGCGACCAAGCGCTAACAAAACAACAACTTGCCCCCCTCCCCCACACTTGAAGCATGGCTCGAATATAAAGCTATTTTTGATTTTTATAACGAAAAAAATAAAAGCTACTTTCTTTATCCACAAGAAAAATATTCTTCCACTAACCAAATATACGTATTTTGCATTTTGTGTTTAGAAGTTCAAATATTTATTTTGCTTTATAATGCTCTTTTAGTGTATTTCAAAAGGATCAGTGCGTTAAAGTCATGAAATACGGTGTTTCTGTAATATTTTTCATCTACATTTTACAAATTTGTCTTGAACAGACAATTAAGATTAATACTCCAGTGTCGAGATCTCTTTTACTCAGTGTTAGCCTCAAAACCATGTAATATATTCTTTTGTTCAGTAACAGTCCGTGCAAATGAAAGAGATTTGTGAGCATAGAAGACAATAAAAATATATCGAAATCTCACGAGTTTTATCTAAATTTCTGCATATTTTACACACAATTGAGGCTAACACTGAGTAAAAGAGATCTCGAAATTGGAGTATTCATTAAGATTATTATATCTTCAGAGTATATCCAAGGGGCATCAGTGTTATAGCTCCAGTAATCTCTAGCTGTCAAAAACTGGGTCCCACCACTCCTACTGGGCTAATAGACTAAATTGCATAATCCTCAACTAGCCCGACTTCACGCTCATAGAGCGTCTAGTTTCTTTTATAAAGGAAGTATACATAACTATTCAGGGGGGAGGGGGCCGGGGGTTTTCATAAAAAAGAGAAGGGATGCTCGTCGAAAAAAACCTGCTGATCATGATGCGTCTAAGTGGTGCCATGGATAATAAAAACACTGGATAGGACACTCATGATCACGTGGGGTCTTTCGCGCGACCCCATTGGTGGGCTGGTTATTTCAAGATGGCGCAACCTAGTGGAAAATCGTGACGAAAGAACTGGCGTAAGTATGGTCGATTTTTAAGGCTAGGGCCTAACATTTTGCCAAGTTTTAGTAAAAAGTTTGTATGCAAGGTGATGTTTTGACTATAACTTGATTTTCTCTCTCTTTTATGGCGGAAAACCCCCCCTAAGCCACACTTCAAGAGTCAAGGTAATGACATGTTAATTTTGTTCACATTAATCTGTTGTTGTTATGAAATAAATCGCGTCCCAAAAATGGCCCTTTTCTCGTGAAATAGTCGCCTTTGTAAGGAAGATTTTGGGACACATTTTTCGTACCTTTTGAAGGTTATTTATACGAAATGGCTTTTATAGATAGGTTGATTATTGACCAAATTGTGGCTTAGGCATAGTTTTAGCATAAATAACATTCACAATGTTTTTTTTTGATCAATTAAAATATACCTAAATACATCGATCGACCACAGCAGATGACGATAGCTTTTACTCTGTTTGCACTTTGTTATTGTCATATTGATAGATCAAAAAGCTTGTATATGTATTAAATATAATTTATACACACAAATAATATATTACCTACCTGAATAAGGAACTATAATACACGAATTATCTAGATCTAACATATATATAAGCTTCAAATGTTAAACTATATGTTGGTAAACATGTTTAATTATGTCTTTATGCTATCCATCATAATTTTTTATATAAAAGGGAATGTAATTGAATGTATTTGTTGTTCTTTTTTGCAGAAACATTTATAAATTCATAGACATGTCAAAATGGGAAGACAAGCAAAAGATAAAATACTCCCACCATAAGTGCAATGAAAACAAAGAACAAACATCTGGAAATCCTACTTTATCTGGACTGTCAATACCTCTTCAATATTATTTTTACTCAGAAATGTCCCCAGTGTTATGTATGAAAAACCTGCTTAAAGTATATATCTAGTGTACAAACACTGAAGGCTTACACATAAATAACCACTTACCGTATATAATATGCAAATTGTATTTTTTGCCATGCATGTGCATTGTCAAATATTTTGTTTCATCATAGTGTTTGTATTCTATTTATGTTAGATAATAATAATATTACATATACTTTTATAAGACTTTTACACTTCTTGTATAGTGCTTTACAATATAACATTACATTCGGTTATCATATTTATAGTACAAACACCAAGCATATGTTTTGTCATCTTTTGCAAATTATATTTTTGGCTGCTTATAGTTATTTTCTTTGATTATGAAACAATAATAGAATGCAAACATTAAAAGTGTACAACATAAACAGTACTAAATAGTGATATAATTTGTATGCCGGCTTATTTGATTATTTTACATTGTTTGATTAGCACTCTTTAGTACTAATACATATAAAATGAATTTGTACTACTTGTTTCACAGGTTTATTATTAGTACTTTAGAGTGCAAAAACAATTATCTATGAAATATTAATACTAAATAGCACAAAATAGTGCTACATTAAACAATCAAAACAAGATAATGAATTAGCAAAAATTGTACTGTTTAGTATTTACTAATTGTTTCACAGATAGAGTAAAAACATTGAAAGCGTGAAACATAAATAGTACTAAATAGTGATATTTTATGCTAATTCTATTTTTTTTTTATTGTTTAATTAGCACTATTTAGTACTAATTAGTACTATTTGTTTCACAGGTATAATGTTTGCACTCTACTATTTGCACTCTAATAAACTGGTCTAACTTATTTATCAACACAAATACTAATAGAAAAGTTTACTTTGTTGACAGTAAACAATAAACAGTTTAAGATTATGTGAACTTGTAATGGTTTTTGTTGAGTATACAAAATGAAAGGAATAAAGAAAAAGTTTTTTGCATTCTTGTTCAGAAAAATATAAATGTTTTCAATTAATGTCAGAATTGCTGAGTATGGCTACTCTAAATAGCAAATAAGAGCTAATCAAAGCAAAGTAGGTCAGGCAGTTGCAAAAATATATAAATATAAATAAACAATTTTTAATATATAAAGGTATAATTGCATAAATTAAATGAGTGAGACTATAGTACCTTGACATTTCTTTTGATAGGATTTGATAACTATCTTTTTTCAATTAAATGTATAGAATGATAACTATTACATTATAACTTCCTATCTTTGATTAACTCACAATTATTATTCTGGGTAGTGAAATACTCTTCATCTGTTATTCATGTTTTGTAAAATTTGTCAGTAAAATTTATTAGTGGTAATAAACATTCATTCATTATGATTATGTCCTTCCCATAAAGTTTACATATTTGGAATCACTATAGCTGTATTAAACTGATATAAGGTATATATTTTTGATTTTTCTTTGTAGTAAATGTAGATAACAAAAATGCTTGAGCATGAAGCCATCATGTTATGATGTCTTGCGTGATTGCCTGAGTTAATTGATATTGTACTATATGTTTTAGTCTTTTGCAGCTCTTTAAAGGTTGTCCCTCTTAAACGAAATAGTTCAAACTTGTTTTGATAAGCCCTTTAAAAATATTTTACTTTCTTGATCCATGTTAACTTTTGAAGTACATCTTTTTTTTTTGCATTTTGCGAAGTTGACTCTCCACGTATTTAGCGAGACCTTGAAAGTTTTTACAATAACGATCGATAGAGCAGCTAACACACTCGATTTTGATGCTCTGTCCTCTGTCATGGCTCTCTTTTTCACGTTTTTCCAAACTGATTAATTACAGGACTTTTCGTGTCTTCATCTTGAGCATTTCACTAAAAAAGGTACAGTTCGTTGTCGTCGCTTTCAGGTTCGAACTTTACGGTACTTTTCCACCGTAGAAAGACGTTGATTCTCTTGTCGGTACGGTGGATAAACTAGCTTTTGTTAGCAGGAAAAATCTTCTTTTAAGTCTTCATTTCAGTGCACAAAAAATAAACTCTACATTTCCATGTAAAATATGTTTATTTGTAAACAGTTAAAAAGACGGAAAGAGACGTGGCCGTGTCGATTTTGGCGCGCTTTGGCTCAAACGTGACGTCACGTATTTCCACTGGGTTGCGCCCGTGACGTCACGAAGTGTCCTATCCAGTGTTTTTATTATCCATGGTGGTGCCAATATATGATTCATTAAATGAGATAAGCTGATAAAAGACTTATATGGATATGAATAATAAATATCAAAATATATTTGTGTATTATTTCGGTTATTGTATTTTCATCTCATCATCTTATTTACTGAAATACGCACTTTCAAAAGTAACAGTAAGATTTGTGACACATTAAGCTATACCAGCCGAGATTGTGTATAGTTCAACCCCTTAATAAGTGTTTGTATGTATGAGGTCCGTGTCCCCCCTCTTGGCTGCTTCCCAGCTAGTTTTGTCTCAGGTCAAAGATATCTTCTTTAAGGTCCTTTAACTACAAAACGTGATAATATTTTTGGAATCAGGACGTGTTAAGACACGTCGATCGTCCTTGATGAATTAAAATAACGTTTTGAATGAAAAATATGGAAAATATATCTGTGCTTGTGTTTAATTGTTAACAATTAATATGTAGTTGTTAGTAGAGGATGAATGTTTTGTGAAACCAAACAACAACGCCATTAACTATTCTATGTTTGTGCAACTTAGGATATAGTTACAGCAACGAGTTTGAACGTAACTTGCCACTGTGTCAGCTAACACGGACAAAAATTGTTTACTACCGGTAACCGAAAACGTTATCTCATACGACTTATGATTTTGGTTGATTTCCTGTTTATAATTGTTTTGCTTCCTGATTCACGAGAGAAAAACCTACCCGGTTGTTTATCAGGTTAACACGAATGTTCTCGATATTCTCAAAATAATCAGTGATGTATTCAATGCTTTGTTTTCCGCATGCTTCACGAAACTGCTTCAATCTTGGTAAAAACTAGTGAGACACTTTTACAGTTTTCTCTATTTTGACCTTCCCTATACATTTTCACTAATATACAAATTAGGTAATACCTAATAGCGGAGCTCCTAGTTTATTTTTTTCTTACAACATCAATATGTACATGTAAATACCACTTATTAGATATTTTCTTGGGTATTACGGGCTGATATTTTACGAGTTGCTTACGTATTTTGCCGGGCAATAAGGACATTGAGTGGGTATTAGTCTATCAAAGAGTGTATAGCTTAACAAATAATTTTAGATTAAGAGAATTCCAATATAAGATACTGAATAACTGTTTATTCTTAAACATGAAGTGATATAAATTTAAAATAGTGGACTCGCCTTTATGCACATTTTGTAAAACATCCAACGAATCTATGGAACATTTTTTTGTCGAATGTGTAAAATCAAAGGACCTATACTTTAACATTAACCAATGTCTAAGCAGCGCAAATGTAAAGTTAATACCAGAGCTAAGTTTTAAAAATGTTCTCATTAATAGGGAGTTCTGAAGACACTATGGAAGGTTTCTTATTTTTACTATACAAATATGTACTTTATAATTGCAAACAAAAACAGTTACTTCCTGTCATTAAATATTATCAAATAAATCTAATAGACTATGAAAAAATCGAATACATCATTGCAAAAAATAACAAGCTATACACTCATTTGAAAAAATAAGAGAAAATCCAAAGCTTTATTCATAATTTAGTCAATATAATTTAATAATGAATTAGCCAAAAAACGTTATATTTAATTTATGTACTTTTTCAGTCTTTTGTAATTGTGTTTATGTAAATGTAAAAAAACTATCAAAAAATCAATAAAATATATAAAAAAAAACTGTTAACTGTTAATTGTAATTTCTATAGCATCTTTAATCGAAAAATATAACTTTTCGAGGATTCAGCGCGCGGAGAAAGAATCAAAACAAAGCCCTGGAAAAGCCAGTAAAATGTAAGATATTTCTCGCTCTCTTTTTGATTGACATAATGTCAAAAACCTCATTGGTTATCGATGTAGATGACGCCATCATGTAACGCAACGCACAAAAGGAAAGTTTGTCATTTACACGAGGGGCGGATATTTCTTATTGAAAAAAGTCCCATAAAAGCATGTTAATGGACAATTCATGAATGGAAATTGATTTAATGTAAGTAAAAAATTGTAATAAATCTCACTGCCTTTTCTTAGGTTGGTTATCGTTTTCATTCTATGCACTTTTTCATCTTTTTCTCAAATTTTCAACTGTCACTTCAGTCAATTGTTTTGTTCAGACAAAAAAGTGTTCAGAAATGTTTTTGATGGAAAATACCATTCCCAAACGATAGTGTGAATAGCCTTATTATTATTATCCCTTTTATTTTTAAGTCATTAAGCATATTTTGCTTTTGATAACGCCTTGAAAAAGTGCTGTGGCTGAACAGTCGTTTTAAGGCCGCTTTTTACCTTCTTTTATTTTCCAAAGTTAGTTAGGATTCCGGATAGAAAAGGTTAAACCTTTTCATCGTATTAGATTTACTAAAAAGTAGTCATGGCAAATCTTCAAAACAAAACAAAGAGTTCTTTTGAAATGGAATTAAAAGCCTCAAGAATTATAAGTTCTACCAACACAACTGATCGATTTGAAAAGACAAGGATTTTAAAACAAGGTATTTTATTATGAAAAACTTTGTGTAAAACATCATTTTGTTCTGTAAAAAAAACTTCAACGACTTTGAAGTAAAAACTACTAAAAATGCTCGTTTCGTAAGCATAAAATAGTCAATATTGCTAAATAAAAAGAAGTTTACAACCAATTTTAAATTATGTTTGTATTTCGATTCATCTTTGATGTTTTCCGTTGATGAGGTTAAAGTACATAAACAACTTTTTCAATCGAAAAAAGGCTACGAAAAGTGCAATTTACACATGCACAAAGGATTTTAAACCTTTTCTCTTTTGTTTCTATAATAAAACAGAGAACAGATTTTTCCTTTTTGAACCTTAATTATATTAATAATGGTAATTGAACTAATAATATACATAAACAAATTACTCGATTCTGATTGGCTGATGAACAGTGCATTTTAGAGGTAATTCAGTGCAAAAACAAGGTAATACAGTGCAAATTACATTCCGTACAGTGCAAATTACAAAAAAATAAATCGATTATGATAGGCTTTATTCCTAAATCATTTTAGTCACTAATGCTTGACAGTAATTTAAAAAACACTTTAAGTGGCAATTCTTTCAAAAATCGTCGAAAATTTGTAAGAAAAATACAAAAAACTGACCAAGTTTTGAGTGGAAAGTTTTGAATTTTCCGCTTGAGCTCGAGCGCGCGCTTGCTTACGACATCAACACGTCATTTTTGGCGCGCGCTACTAGCCGAAAACTGACCAAAAAAATTGAAAAAGAGCTTGAGTTTTTTTCATGTATATTATTAATAAGTAATCATATGGTTTCTCGTTTAATTTGGGATAATTCGCACTCGTGTGTTTTTCAAAGAGCCAAATTGCACTCTTTGAAAAACACACTCGTGCGAATTAATCCCAAATTGAACTCGAAACCATATGATTACCTATACTAAGTGGAGTGCAATTTGGTCTGATATCAAACGCGCGATTACAAAATCACACGACCGCGTAGCGGGAGTGTGATTTGTAATTGCAAGTTTGATATCAGACCAAAATTGCACGACACGAAGTTCAATTATCACTTTATTATATCCATTTTGATATCTAATAAAAAACCTGAAAAAATTACTCGATTTTCTGTGCATTTTAGAGGTAATTCAGTGCAAAAACTATGTTAAACCCGACATAATTCAGTGCAGTGATAACACGATGCTGATTGGCTAAGAAACAATAGAAATGTTTTTTCAACCAATCAGAATAGAGTTTTCTTCACAACTGAAAATTCGTGACAAAAATCCAAGATGGTGGACATATGGCCAAAAACAGAGAAAAAACTGTTCAAAAACTATCAAAAAATGCTTATTACGAATAACAAAAGCTTCCTCATTGAAGAATGGGACTAAGAGTTTGTATGTGTGGAGTTTCAAGATTGCAAATAACCATTTTGAGAAGATTTTCCATCGATAATGATGTCGCCTTTCTCAGCCGTCGACCACGATAAAATTCACTACACTTTCAAGATGAAATCAGATAAAATACTGACTTTTTTCTTCACATTAACCAGCAAAAGGTAATATTTTGTTTAATTGATAGTGGTGTCATTGTTCAATTTCGAGTAAAATGCTTTAATAAAGTGGAGTAAATCATCGTTTTTTCAGCAGAAACGGCAAAGTACAACTTTTCAAACTTTGTTTTTACCTCACATTTTGACGTCTTTTGTACTAAAGAAAGCTTTATATGTTATAAACTAATATTTTTTGTTGTCCTTGATATTAAGATAAGTGTAATAATTGTTTTTCAAGAAGAAAATAAAATGATTTAGTACGGTATGCATTGACGATATTTCAGTTGTTTTGAGTGTTGTTGTCTCTTCTTTTCTTCAATTTGGGTTAATTTGCACTCATTTGTCTTTCACAGAGCTAAATTGCACCGTAATTACCTATACAAACTAAGTAAACTCTAAATCTGAGATAAACTTAGAGTATTTATTTATTAAATAGCCGGGTTTTTCGGATCGTACTGACCCGCGTCCCCGTCCCCGATCCTGTTTTTACAAATGGTGCAATAAATTCAAAAAATGATGCAATTCATGCTCATATCATAGCTGCTGAGAGCCAATCAGAGTACAGGATTGCTTGGTGATATCAAAATGGATATAATAAATTAAGTTTTTAGGTGTTTTTTTTTTCACGCTCGTTATATCAAACAGTTTTTCAGTATTAAAATAAGCTTACTGTCTCTCAAAAACTTGAAACAAAAATTAAACTTGAACTTACTTTATCGGTGATTGTATTTTCCTGAGGTTTTCTACTCTTCAATGACGTCGACATTGATCATATTTTGACGAATAAATGTATGTACTTGAATTTTGATTGATTAAACATTGTTCATAGTTTAACTGCCAAGCTTGAAAATCCTTCAATAAACTGTGCTAGGACAGTTTTCATATCAAACAAAGTCGCTTCTTTATCATTTTTTTTTTAATTGCTGTAGTCTTTTAATATTCTTCCACGGAGGTATCTAGAAAAATACGTTTTCTTGATCTTTTGGAATCAGTCTTTTGCTTTTCTTTAGTATAATTTCTTCGTTTTTGTGTCCTTCAAGTTTATGTTCTTCTTCGGTCAAAACTCTCTTTATGTTCCTCGAAATTCATCTTTCTCCGTTGATATTTTGTATTAATGAAAGCCCTGTTTTCCTCCGAAACGTTCGTTCTCGAACCCCTTTTCCTTTAGCGTTCATTTTCTCTGTTTTTCTTCTGACAAGTTTCGTCTACAATCTCGCTTTCTTTCTTTCTCTTTCAAGCCTGCGCTGTTCTTCATTGAAACTCCTTCGCCGTTCTCTTTGTCTTTCTTGTCTTCTTGTCTTTTCCTCTTCTGTTAACTGTCTTTTTCCCTTATTAATTTCGTTTTCTTTTTCTTTTGGCATTTTTTTAAATTGAAGAAAGCTTAAGTTAAAGCGATAAAAAAAGTTGATAAAACGTCGAGAAATTAAAAGCGAGAAAAAATGTTTTTTCAGGGAAGGATATTTTGACGCGCGCGCCCTCTTCAATTCCCGCCATAAATAAGTAGCCAATCAGAATCGCGATGTACACGGACGGACGGACGGACGGACAGAATAGGGATTCCTGTGTCGGTCGACGAAAAATCAACTAGATGGGTTACCATTTTTTCTTAAGTATGGTGCTCCGCGCGGGAGCTCCGCTATAATCCTCCCCTCCCCCTCCCCCTCCCCTTTCATGCAATGTTGGTTTTCAGTTAACATGATTCCTTGATGACTTCCAGGCCAACATTGTGTAGTGGGGGAGGGGGGAGTGGATTTACCAACAAAGTTAAGCCCCAAAAGCACGCGCATGACGATATAAGACAAATGTCCAAATTTCAAAGCAGTTGTCTCACTTACTTTTTTAAAATTAAAAGCAGCGCTGTGCTGTAAAAATAATTAGCTAAATATATGTGCATAAATTTAATTGTTCTGCTTCAATGATTTGAGCGTGACCTTCTATTTATAGTATCAATAGCACAATTAATTTGGTAGAGTACAAACACTAAAAGTGTGCAATATTTTGTACTATTTACCACTAAATAGTGTTGATTAAACAATAGAGAGCAAAAGAATAACAAACAAAAATTTCTCCATAGATAGATAGATAGATAGATAGATAGATAGATAGATAGATAGATAACAATAAACTTTATTGGCATGACCTGCTTAATTTACAAGTATTGCTAAAGTTATAAACTAGAACATTTAAATAATAAGGAGTATAATCAAATTTAGATACAATGATTTAAACAACTATTATTGGTATAGTAAAATAAAAAATAAATTAAAAAGATAGATAGATAGATAGATAGATAGATAGATAGATAGATAGATAGATAGATAGATAGATAGATAGATAGATAGATAGATAGATAGATAGATAGATAGATAGATAGATAGATAGATAGATAGATAGATAGATAGATAGATAGATAGATAGATAGATAGATAGATAGATAGATAGATAGATAGATAGATAGATAGATAGATAGATAGATAGATAGATAGATAGATAGATAGATAGATAGATAGATAGATAGATAGATAGATAGATAGATAGATAGATAGATAGATAGATAGATAGATAGATAGATAGATAGATAGATAGATAGATAGATAGATAGATAGATAGATAGATAGATAGATAGATAGATAGATAGATAGATAGATAGATAGATAGATAGATAGATAGATAGATAGATAGATAGATAGATAGATAGATAGATAGATAGATAGATAGATAGATAGATAGATAGATAGATAGATAGATAGATAGATAGATAGATAGATAGATAGATAGATAGATAGATAGATAGATAGATAGATAGATAGATAGATAGATAGATAGATAGATAGATAGATAGATAGATAGATAGATAGATAGATAGATAGATAGATAGATAGATAGATAGATAGATAGATAGATAGATAGATAGATAGATAGATAGATAGATAGATAGATAGATAGATAGATAGATAGATAGATAGATAGATAGATAGATAGATAGATAGATAGATAGATAGATAGATAGATAGATAGATAGATAGATAGATAGATAGATAGATAGATTGATAGATAGATAGATAGATAGATAGATAGATAGATAGATAGATAGATAGATAGATAGATAGATAGATAGATAGATAGATAGATTGATAGAAATAGATAGATAGATAGATAGATAGATAGATAGATAGATAGATAGATAGATAGATAGATAGATAGATAGATAGATAGATAGATAGATAGATAGATTGATAGAAATAGATAGATAGATAGATAGATAGATAGATAGATAGATAGATAGATAGATAGATAGATAGATAGATAGATAGATAGATAGATAGATAGATAGATAGATAGATAGATAGATAGATAGATAGATAGATAGATAGATAGATAGATAGATAGATAGATAGATAGATAGATAGATAGATAGATAGATAGATAGATAGATAGATAGATAGATAGATAGATAGGTAACAATAAACTTTATTGGCATGACCTGCTTAATTTACAAGTATTGCTAAAGTTATAAACTAGAACATTTAAATAATAAGGAGTATAATTAAATTTAGATACAATGATTTAAACAACTATTATTGGTATAGTAAAATAAAAAAAATAAAAAAAATAAAAAAAAATTTACAATCATAGCTATGTTAAGCATGACATGAGTTTTGTCTACGTTCAAAACATTTGTGAATAAATTTTGATAAATGAAATATTACTGATTGGTTGGTTGAATTAAGTAGATCATAAGTAATTTTATCAGTATCTAAATTAGGAGTACAAACATTATAATGAATCTTGTCAAATAATGTATTGCGTAAATCATTATATAATGAACATTGAAATAATAAATGTGTTTCAGATTCTACCGCTTTAGCGTTACAAAAGACACAAAGTCTTTGATCAGCTTGTATCTTTTGCTTGCTATAGCGACCAGTTTCAATAGCTAACCTATGGTTACTTATTCTAAATTTTGTTAATTGTCTTCTTTGATCAAAGTCATTAATCATTTCTAAATAATTTTCAATTTCATACTTATTCTTAAAGAGTTTAAAAAATTCGAGTTTTCTAGACTTTGTTAAGTCGGTATTCCATTTTTGTATGTATTCTTTTTCCATTTGTTTTGAAATTGTTGTAACTTTATGTTGGTTGTGATATTATTCCCCAGTCTTTTTAAGTCACCCAAGTTATATAAATGTAAAATGTTCTCAATATTGAGATGGAAACTTAACTTGTTTTGACTAAATAGAGATTTTGAAATCAGAAAAGCTTGTTTAGCTATAGAATCTTCAGGTAAAACAACCAAATGATTATAATATTTAAAAGTTAATTTATCAATAAAAAGTTTTAAAGGTAATCTACCAATTTCGGATCTGCAAGCAATATTGGATGCTTTTCTATTAACACCAAGATAGTATTTACAAAATCGCAAATGTACCTTTTCTGTTGGACCTTTGTCCCATTTGTCAAAATTTTGTTTCTCATACGAACCCCAAACTTCGCTACCATAGGTCAGTATTGGGGAAATCAGTGAATTAAATAGTCTGTTAGCCTGTTTTGGTTTAAGGTTTTTGAAATCAACCTTTTGAGTTAATTTAAAGAAAGCATAAAGTGCTTTTTCTCTTGATTGATTTACATGATTTGCAAAATGTCCTGTTGAACTCATTTTAACACCTAAGTAATTAAATTCTTGCACTATTTCAAGTTTATTGGTGTTTAGAAAGAACGATAGTTGCTTATTTTGTTTAGTCATTCTTTTACAAAAAATCATCACTTTTGATTTTTTCTCATTCACTGTCATTTGCCATTTTTTACAAAACTCTGTTACTGAATTAATGGAATTTTGTAACCCTTCTTTTGATTTGGACAATAAGACTAAATCATCTGCATAGAGAAGTGACGTAAGCTTTGTATTGTTAGGAAGAATGATAGGGTCCGTTCGATGAGTTTGATCTAGTAAAATTGATAGATCATTTAAATATAAATTGAATAACAGTGGACTTAAAATACAGCCTTGTCGAACGCCGCGAGTATATTTAAAAGTTGTTGTTCGCTTAGATCCTAGTTTAACATAGCAATGAGATTTAGAATAAAGATTTTTAATAAGATTGTACAATTTACCATTTATATTATATTGAAGTAATCTCATTAATAATCCCTCATGCCAAACCGAATCAAAAGCTTTTTTTAAATCAATGAAACATGCATAAAGTTTTCCTCCACTAATATTCTTGACATACTTGTCAATAATAGTGCGCAGAGTAAAAATATGGTCCGAGGTTCGATTACCAGGCAAAAAGCCAATTTGAGAGTTATGTAGCAAAGAGTTTTTGCTAGTCAACTTCAAAAGTCTTTGATTAAGAATTAAGGATAGAAATTTTCCGAGGCAACTCGATACACAGATTCCTCTATAATTATTAGTATCAGAAACATCTCCACTTTTAAATATCGGGGTTAAGGAACCTTCACACCAGATATCTGGGAAAACATTTGACTCTAGTATTAAATTGAAAAGTTTAATGTAAACGGGACACATGTGATCAATGCTATGACGAATCATCTCATTTCTAATTTTATCCGAGGAAGCAGCTTTGTTATTTTTAAGCATTTTTGCGCATCTTTTTATTTCCGTTTCATCTATTTGAGAATTTATTTCTGTATTTAAATTTGTAGAAGCTTTTTCTAGATTTGATAAATTATCAACTAAAGATAATTGTTCTGTGGTCAATTCCTTTTTTTTTGTGGAGTGACTTGAAGTGATCTATCCATTGTTGTTCTGAAATCGGAGGAATTGTTTCTGAATGTATTTCCTCGCTAGCCGATTTTAAGATCTTCCAGAAATTTGTATTTTCAGAGTTGTTTTCAAGTTCTATCAATTTTTCCTTTTGAAAATTATATTTCTTTGTTTTTAATAGCTTTTTAAAATTCCTTAATTTATGGTGATATATCTGTCTAAGAAGTGGATCACTTGGATTAGAATGTTTTTGGTTAGAAATATGTCTTAGTTCTTTTCTAGCTTTTTTACACTCAAAATCAAACCATTTTTTGTTGCAAATTTTAGATTTGTTATTCTTACCGTTATGTTTAACTTTCTTTAACTTAAGAGATAAACTCGAGGCCGTTACAAAAATTGATTGTACCGACTGAACAGCTATTTCTACAGAATCCGCATTTGCTGTTTCGAAATCTTTGCAAAGAAAATCATTAATTAGAGATTGAACACTAGGAGATGACATCGCTTTTGTAAATGGTTCAACAGATTCCGGAGTCCAAATAAATTGAGGAGATATAGATTGAAGAGAGTTTAGATTTAACTCTGTTTTGTTGTGGTTAGAGTTACCAAGGGCAGTTGACTGTACCCACGCTGAAAGCGGACTGTGATCAGACAAATAAACTTGTTTTCCGACTGTAAAGTATTTTGTACTTTTAAAAAGATATTGATCTGTTATAATATAGTCAACTGTACTTTCACCATTTACTCCGTGGTATGTGACTCTACCGAGAGAATCACCATTGGTTCTTCCATTTAGGGTTTTTAAATCAAATGTCTTACAAATTTCAACTAAGCGCCTTCCATGAGAATTAAGACTACTATCGTAGTTATTTCTAACAGAACAATCTAGTGACATCCCACTACAATCATTTGGGATAAAGTTATTACCATCTTTACAAACAGCGTCATTAGTGTTTCCGGTACGAGCGTTTAAATCTCCTAAAAGTATGATATACCCTTTCGTTAAAAAAACATCAATTTCATCTTCTATTTTGTCAAACATTTCATTATTAAAATATTTAGAATTTTCCGGAGGAATATAGACACCGCAAATATACAAATCTTTATGCTTGCCTAGTATATGTTTAGGAATGCGACACCAAAGATGATTATCAGATGATTTGACTAATTCAATGATATTGTGATAAATATCTTTGTATAAAAGGGAAACGCCACCCGAGTAACGTCCCGTTTTTTGTGTTTGTTTCTTACGAGGACAAATTGAGATCGAACAATAACCTTCTATTTTCGGAATAACATTTGTCCAAGTTTCAGTGAGTATTATAAAATCATGTTTGTTAATAACATTTATAAAATCAACGTATCTAGTTTTGTCACCTAGAACTTTGCTATGTAAGCCATTAATATTCCAGGTACAAAAAGATATTCGGTTATCAAAATTGAACATTACTAGCTGATAAATGCTAATAAATGTTAAGCCACAATAATGCGATAATAATATAAGTATATAAAATATAACGATATAAGACTATAAAAGTGATAGTAATAGATGATAATGAGACAGTTCCTCAGTATAGAAATAAAATAAATAATAATAAAAAAAGTATTTAAAGAAAGGGAAAAAAAGATTAATAATAAAAGTAACAAAAGTAATAAAAGATATCATCGAATATATCAATGAAAATGATATATAAATATAAATAATATATCTATATAATATGGAAAAATAATAATATAATATGAATAATATGAAAAATAATTAGATGAACATTTGTAGTTGCTTGATAAGCGATCTTAGGGGGTTTGGCAAACCTGTGTGAGAGTTCATTAATACTTCAGTTGCATTCATCTGTTCATTTAATGTATTGAATACAGGTCGACTGTCATGTGCTGGACTACGATGCGCTGGACCACGATTATAATTTGACGCTATGTCGGCATAAGATGGTTGCATACGCAAAGGTGTTTGTTGTAGACCTTGCGGAGTTTGACGTAGAGGTCGCACTGTATGCACATGATGTTGGTGTTGTTGAAGACGATGTGGAGGTTTGTTTAATTTAGATTGCTTCGTAGGTGTGTTGAAGATAGCACTTTTCAGGTTCAGTTAGCGAAGAATTTGAAGCCACGATGATTAAGGTGTTTATAATCAAAGAACTGCGATGGATTAGATATGTGATCGTTAGAAACAAATTGGATATTATTAACTTAACAGTATCGCTGTAATTCATCATTGATTCGTGTAACTTCGCTCTGTAGATGGTCTTGTCTTGGCAGTAAAGAGGAATAAATAATTTTTGAGTTACGGAGTTTGTTCTTTGTTAGTTCTAGTAATTTTTTTGATTTCTCAATTACGGCAACCGGGCCTATGGTTTCCACATCGTTTGTTCCACAATGGATAAGAATTGCGTCAGGAGGGTTTGTAGTGTTATCAATTTTTTCTTGAGCTTGGTTAAGCGTATATGTTGGAATAAGCTCTATCGGGTTATCAGGATATAGTAGATTTGGCTTGATGAATTTTCCATTGGAATCTATTAGTAGGAGAATTGAATTTCGCGTTTCGTTTACATTATCTTGTCCTCGTTCTGAGTGAACAGATGATGTAATTTCTGGTTGGTTGTTGCCTGGTATGTCATGTACATGTGATGATGGTTCAAGAGTAGGTTGGTTAAGCTGGTCTTCGAGGGGAAATTTTCATGCTTTTGAGTAATTTCTCTCAAAATAAAAAGCTCTTTTTTTAAATCCCCGTTATCCTTTTTGAGCTCATCTATGTCTTGCTTCATTTGTGCTTGTTTGGTCAGTAACTGTGTTCGTTGTTCTTGTAGTTTCTTTATTTGGATAGACATATCATTAATTTTGGTGTTTGATATGTCAATGTTGGATTCGGTGTCGTGAAGTCTGTCATCAAAGCTTTTAATGCAGGCTTTGTAGTTGTTTTCAAATTGAACTAGGCGGTCTTTGATAAATAGAACTTCTTCTAACGAATCTTGAATTGACTTTAGTTCATTTTCGAGGTTAATTTTAGTTTCAGTAAAATTAAGTTCAAGTTCTGCCAATGTGTCAGTTAGTAGCTTAGTTGTTGAGTTATCAAGTACTTCATTATTGTCGTCTTCATCGGGGTCAATAGGGCGACCCTAAAACGCGGAACGGCGGAACGACGGAATGGCGGAATATTCTAAAACGCGGAACGGCGGAATATTCTAAAACGCGGAATTTTAAAAATAGAAAAAAATATAAAATTTAATATTATTATTATTAGTAATAAATATTATTATTTTTATTATTAATATTATTATTAGTAATAAAATTTAATATTATTATTATTAGTAGTAGTAGTAGTATTAGTATTATTGTATAGTGTACATCGTGTGTGATGAACGCCGTTCGTTCCGCGTTTTAGAATATTCCGCCGGAATATCCTAAAACGCGGAATTTAAAAAAAAATAGTAGTAGTAGTAGTATATATATTGTATAGCGTACGCCGTTCGTTCCGCGTTTTAGAATATTCCGCCGGAATATCCTAAAACGCGGAATTTAAAAAAATAGTAGTAGTAGTAGTAGTAGTAGTAGTAGTAGTAGTAGTAGTAGTAGTAGTAGTAGTAGTAGTAGTAGTAGTAGTAGTAGTAGTAGTAGTATATATATATTGTATAGCGTACGCCGTTCGTTCCGCGTTTTAGAATATTCCGCCGGTATATCCTAAAACGCGGAATTTAAAAAAAAAAAAGAGCAAAGAAAATATAATGAATAAAGAATAAATGAAATAATAAATGAAAAGAATATTGAATAAAAAGAATTATAAGAATAAGAATGACAGTAATATTTTCTCAATAATTGTGAATTTGATTATGTATCCATTATTTATGATGGTGTACATGTGTGTGCATAATCAGGGGAAGACTACTGGCAGTTTGTTGTTCAGTACATGCTCACTATATTAACTAAATGATATAAACTATACAAACTCACTATATACTCACATATTGAATAAGAAAGGAATGCGAATAAAAATGAGAATGAGAATAATAATAGTTAAGTACTAAAGTTGTTGTAATGGTATAAAACTATAAACATCTATTCGAGTAATAATCACAAATAATCAGTCAGTTGAAAGTTGAAAGTTCTCAACATAATAATAATACTTTATTTCTTAAAAATCTCATTGAAAATGATATAAAATGTGAATTAATAAATTTTGAAAAAATTGTACAATTACGAAAAAAGGACGGAAAAGACCTTTACAAATGGGTATGTATATACCAGTAAAATACTACTACTATTTTTTTAAATTCCGCGTTTTAGGATATTCCGGCGGAATATTCTAAAACGCGGAACGAACGGCGTTCATCACACACGATGTACACTATACAATAATACTAATACTAATACTACTACTACTACTAATAATAATAATATTAAATTTTATCACTAATAATAATATTAATAATAAAAATAATAATATTTATTACTAATAATAATAATATTAAATTTTATATTTTTTTCTATTTTTAAAATTCCGCGTTTTAGAATATTCCGCCGTTCCGCGTTTTAGAATATTCCGCCGTTCCGCGTTTTAGAATATTCCGCCGTTCCGCGTTTTAGAATATTCCGCCATTCCGTCGTTCCGCCGTTCCGCGTTTTAGGGTTGCCCGGGTCACTATCGCTTGATCCTTCATCATTTTCGTCACTACTTGATAAGACTTCTGATTCCTCTATTTGAGTACTAAATAGACGTTCTTGTGAAATTGTAATCAAATCTTTGGGCAAGCTTTCTTTGGTATTTGCTTTCATCAGATGATCAATCATTTTCATAAGAAGCGGAAACTCGCAAGAAGCCCATTGCTCAAAACACTGACCTTGAACTTGAATTCTGCCTGTTGTAATAAAGATTGACACAACAAACAGCTTCTCCTCCTTATTGTTAATAGAAATCTTGACTCTATCTGGTTTACCTGGATGCGTTACGCTTTCAAATTCTTCCCAAACAACAATGAAGTCTTGTTGTTTACTCAAGAAGTCGACATAACGCAAGATTACGGCTTCAATCCAGGTTCTAAGACGATCCTCAGATGTTCGAAAGCCAATTAGTTTTGCTTTAGGCTTGTATACAGTTAAATCAATTGTTTCATAAGGTACTTCTTTAGAACCGATTGCTTTAGCTTTGAATCCATCGATTAAATATCGACCAAATGTCCTATCCGGTTCAATGGCGATTGCACGTGTTCGTTGGTTAGTTGAGTCAATTGACGATATATTCGTTGAAACTTGGTCATCTTCTTCCATAATTCATAAAAATGAAACTGCAAACTTAAGAAATGAATTGAAACCAGAATACTGAGGAACTGTAATCAGTAAACATCTACATTCTCATCTTTTAACAGAGCCCCATCAGGATGCGTAAGGCAGAGCCCCAGACAGACAGACAGACAGACAGACAGACAGACAGACAGACAGACAGACAGACAGACAGACAGACAGACAGACAGACAGACAGACAGACAGACAGACAGACAGACAGACAGACAGACAGACAGACAGACAGACAGACAGACAGACAGACAGACAGACAGACAGACAGACAGACAGACAGACAGACAGACAGACAGACAGACAGACAGACAGACAGACAGACAGACAGACAGACAGACAGACAGACAGACAGACAGACAGACAGACAGACAGACAGACAGACAGACAGACAGACAGACAGACAGACAGACAGACAGACAGACAGACAGACAGACAGACAGACAGACAGACAGACAGACAGACAGACAGACAGACAGACAGACAGACAGACAGACAGACAGACAGACAGACAGACAGACAGACAGACAGACAGACAGACAGACAGACAGACAGACAGACAGACAGACAGACAGACAGACAGACAGACAGACAGACAGACAGACAGACAGACAGACAGACAGACAGACAGACAGACAGACAGACAGACAGACAGACAGACAGACAGACAGACAGACAGACAGACAGACAGACAGACAGACAGACAGACAGACAGACAGACAGACAGACAGACAGACAGACAGACAGACAGACAGACAGACAGACAGACAGACAGACAGACAGACAGACAGACAGACAGACAGACAGACAGACAGACAGACAGACAGACAGACAGACAGACAGACAGACAGACAGACAGACAGACAGACAGACAGACAGACAGACAGACAGACAGACAGACAGACAGACAGACAGACAGACAGACAGACAGACAGACAGACAGACAGACAGACAGACAGACAGACAGACAGACAGACAGACAGACAGACAGACAGACAGACAGACAGACAGACAGACAGACAGACAGACAGACAGACAGACAGACAGACAGACAGACAGACAGACAGACAGACAGACAGACAGACAGACAGACAGACAGACAGACAGACAGACAGACAGACAGACAGACAGACAGACAGACAGACAGACAGACAGACAGACAGACAGACAGACAGACAGACAGACAGACAGACAGACAGACAGACAGACAGACAGACAGACAGACAGACAGACAGACAGACAGACAGACAGACAGACAGACAGACAGACAGACAGACAGACAGACAGACAGACAGACAGACAGACAGACAGACAGACAGACAGACAGACAGACAGACAGACAGACAGACAGACAGACAGACAGACAGACAGACAGACAGACAGACAGACAGACAGACAGACAGACAGACAGACAGACAGACAGACAGACAGACAGACAGACAGACAGACAGACAGACAGACAGACAGACAGACAGACAGACAGACAGACAGACAGACAGACAGACAGACAGACAGACAGACAGACAGACAGACAGACAGACAGACAGACAGACAGACAGACAGACAGACAGACAGACAGACAGACAGACAGACAGACAGACAGACAGACAGACAGACAGACAGACAGACAGACAGACAGACAGACAGACAGACAGACAGACAGACAGACAGACAGACAGACAGACAGACAGACAGACAGACAGACAGACAGACAGACAGACAGACAGACAGACAGACAGACAGACAGACAGACAGACAGACAGACAGACAGACAGACAGACAGACAGACAGACAGACAGACAGACAGACAGACAGACAGACAGACAGACAGACAGACAGACAGACAGACAGACAGACAGACAGACAGACAGACAGACAGACAGACAGACAGACAGACAGACAGACAGACAGACAGACAGACAGACAGACAGACAGACAGACAGACAGACAGACAGACAGACAGACAGACAGACAGACAGACAGACAGACAGACAGACAGACAGACAGACAGACAGACAGACAGACAGACAGACAGACAGACAGACAGACAGACAGACAGACAGACAGACAGACAGACAGACAGACAGACAGACAGACAGACAGACAGACAGACAGACAGACAGACAGACAGACAGACAGACAGACAGACAGACAGACAGACAGACAGACAGACAGACAGACAGACAGACAGACAGACAGACAGACAGACAGACAGACAGACAGACAGACAGACAGACAGACAGACAGACAGACAGACAGACAGACAGACAGACAGACAGACAGACAGACAGACAGACAGACAGACAGACAGACAGACAGACAGACAGACAGACAGACAGACAGACAGACAGACAGACAGACAGACAGACAGACAGACAGACAGACAGACAGACAGACAGACAGACAGACAGACAGACAGACAGACAGACAGACAGACAGACAGACAGACAGACAGACAGACAGACAGACAGACAGACAGACAGACAGACAGACAGACAGACAGACAGACAGACAGACAGACAGACAGACAGACAGACAGACAGACAGACAGACAGACAGACAGACAGACAGACAGACAGACAGACAGACAGACAGACAGACAGACAGACAGACAGACAGACAGACAGACAGACAGACAGACAGACAGACAGACAGACAGACAGACAGACAGACAGACAGACAGACAGACAGACAGACAGACAGACAGACAGACAGACAGACAGACAGACAGACAGACAGACAGACAGACAGACAGACAGACAGACAGACAGACAGACAGACAGACAGACAGACAGACAGACAGACAGACAGACAGACAGACAGACAGACAGACAGACAGACAGACAGACAGACAGACAGACAGACAGACAGACAGACAGACAGACAGACAGACAGACAGACAGACAGACAGACAGACAGACAGACAGACAGACAGACAGACAGACAGACAGACAGACAGACAGACAGACAGACAGACAGACAGACAGACAGACAGACAGACAGACAGACAGACAGACAGACAGACAGACAGACAGACAGACAGACAGACAGACAGACAGACAGACAGACAGACAGACAGACAGACAGACAGACAGACAGACAGACAGACAGACAGACAGACAGACAGACAGACAGACAGACAGACAGACAGACAGACAGACAGACAGACAGACAGACAGACAGACAGACAGACAGACAGACAGACAGACAGACAGACAGACAGACAGACAGACAGACAGACAGACAGACAGACAGACAGACAGACAGACAGACAGACAGACAGACAGACAGACAGACAGACAGACAGACAGACAGACAGACAGACAGACAGACAGACAGACAGACAGACAGACAGACAGACAGACAGACAGACAGACAGACAGACAGACAGACAGACAGACAGACAGACAGACAGACAGACAGACAGACAGACAGACAGACAGACAGACAGACAGACAGACAGACAGACAGACAGACAGACAGACAGACAGACAGACAGACAGACAGACAGACAGACAGACAGACAGACAGACAGACAGACAGACAGACAGACAGACAGACAGACAGACAGACAGACAGACAGACAGACAGACAGACAGACAGACAGACAGACAGACAGACAGACAGACAGACAGACAGACAGACAGACAGACAGACAGACAGACAGACAGACAGACAGACAGACAGACAGACAGACAGACAGACAGACAGACAGACAGACAGACAGACAGACAGACAGACAGACAGACAGACAGACAGACAGACAGACAGACAGACAGACAGACAGACAGACAGACAGACAGACAGACAGACAGACAGACAGACAGACAGACAGACAGACAGACAGACAGACAGACAGACAGACAGACAGACAGACAGACAGACAGACAGACAGACAGACAGACAGACAGACAGACAGACAGACAGACAGACAGACAGACAGACAGACAGACAGACAGACAGACAGACAGACAGACAGACAGACAGACAGACAGACAGACAGACAGACAGACAGACAGACAGACAGACAGACAGACAGACAGACAGACAGACAGACAGACAGACAGACAGACAGACAGACAGACAGACAGACAGACAGACAGACAGACAGACAGACAGACAGACAGACAGACAGACAGACAGACAGACAGACAGACAGACAGACAGACAGACAGACAGACAGACAGACAGACAGACAGACAGACAGACAGACAGACAGACAGACAGACAGACAGACAGACAGACAGACAGACAGACAGACAGACAGACAGACAGACAGACAGACAGACAGACAGACAGACAGACAGACAGACAGACAGACAGACAGACAGACAGACAGACAGACAGACAGACAGACAGACAGACAGACAGACAGACAGACAGACAGACAGACAGACAGACAGACAGACAGACAGACAGACAGACAGACAGACAGACAGACAGACAGACAGACAGACAGACAGACAGACAGACAGACAGACAGACAGACAGACAGACAGACAGACAGACAGACAGACAGACAGACAGACAGACAGACAGACAGACAGACAGACAGACAGACAGACAGACAGACAGACAGACAGACAGACAGACAGACAGACAGACAGACAGACAGACAGACAGACAGACAGACAGACAGACAGACAGACAGACAGACAGACAGACAGACAGACAGACAGACAGACAGACAGACAGACAGACAGACAGACAGACAGACAGACAGACAGACAGACAGACAGACAGACAGACAGACAGACAGACAGACAGACAGACAGACAGACAGACAGACAGACAGACAGACAGACAGACAGACAGACAGACAGACAGACAGACAGACAGACAGACAGACAGACAGACAGACAGACAGACAGACAGACAGACAGACAGACAGACAGACAGACAGACAGACAGACAGACAGACAGACAGACAGACAGACAGACAGACAGACAGACAGACAGACAGACAGACAGACAGACAGACAGACAGACAGACAGACAGACAGACAGACAGACAGACAGACAGACAGACAGACAGACAGACAGACAGACAGACAGACAGACAGACAGACAGACAGACAGACAGACAGACAGACAGACAGACAGACAGACAGACAGACAGACAGACAGACAGACAGACAGACAGACAGACAGACAGACAGACAGACAGACAGACAGACAGACAGACAGACAGACAGACAGACAGACAGACAGACAGACAGACAGACAGACAGACAGACAGACAGACAGACAGACAGACAGACAGACAGACAGACAGACAGACAGACAGACAGACAGACAGACAGACAGACAGACAGACAGACAGACAGACAGACAGACAGACAGACAGACAGACAGACAGACAGACAGACAGACAGACAGACAGACAGACAGACAGACAGACAGACAGACAGACAGACAGACAGACAGACAGACAGACAGACAGACAGACAGACAGACAGACAGACAGACAGACAGACAGACAGACAGACAGACAGACAGACAGACAGACAGACAGACAGACAGACAGACAGACAGACAGACAGACAGACAGACAGACAGACAGACAGACAGACAGACAGACAGACAGACAGACAGACAGACAGACAGACAGACAGACAGACAGACAGACAGACAGACAGACAGACAGACAGACAGACAGACAGACAGACAGACAGACAGACAGACAGACAGACAGACAGACAGACAGACAGACAGACAGACAGACAGACAGACAGACAGACAGACAGACAGACAGACAGACAGACAGACAGACAGACAGACAGACAGACAGACAGACAGACAGACAGACAGACAGACAGACAGACAGACAGACAGACAGACAGACAGACAGACAGACAGACAGACAGACAGACAGACAGACAGACAGACAGACAGACAGACAGACAGACAGACAGACAGACAGACAGACAGACAGACAGACAGACAGACAGACAGACAGACAGACAGACAGACAGACAGACAGACAGACAGACAGACAGACAGACAGACAGACAGACAGACAGACAGACAGACAGACAGACAGACAGACAGACAGACAGACAGACAGACAGACAGACAGACAGACAGACAGACAGACAGACAGACAGACAGACAGACAGACAGACAGACAGACAGACAGACAGACAGACAGACAGACAGACAGACAGACAGACAGACAGACAGACAGACAGACAGACAGACAGACAGACAGACAGACAGACAGACAGACAGACAGACAGACAGACAGACAGACAGACAGACAGACAGACAGACAGACAGACAGACAGACAGACAGACAGACAGACAGACAGACAGACAGACAGACAGACAGACAGACAGACAGACAGACAGACAGACAGACAGACAGACAGACAGACAGACAGACAGACAGACAGACAGACAGACAGACAGACAGACAGACAGACAGACAGACAGACAGACAGACAGACAGACAGACAGACAGACAGACAGACAGACAGACAGACAGACAGACAGACAGACAGACAGACAGACAGACAGACAGACAGACAGACAGACAGACAGACAGACAGACAGACAGACAGACAGACAGACAGACAGACAGACAGACAGACAGACAGACAGACAGACAGACAGACAGACAGACAGACAGACAGACAGACAGACAGACAGACAGACAGACAGACAGACAGACAGACAGACAGACAGACAGACAGACAGACAGACAGACAGACAGACAGACAGACAGACAGACAGACAGACAGACAGACAGACAGACAGACAGACAGACAGACAGACAGACAGACAGACAGACAGACAGACAGACAGACAGACAGACAGACAGACAGACAGACAGACAGACAGACAGACAGACAGACAGACAGACAGACAGACAGACAGACAGACAGACAGACAGACAGACAGACAGACAGACAGACAGACAGACAGACAGACAGACAGACAGACAGACAGACAGACAGACAGACAGACAGACAGACAGACAGACAGACAGACAGACAGACAGACAGACAGACAGACAGACAGACAGACAGACAGACAGACAGACAGACAGACAGACAGACAGACAGACAGACAGACAGACAGACAGACAGACAGACAGACAGACAGACAGACAGACAGACAGACAGACAGACAGACAGACAGACAGACAGACAGACAGACAGATAGATAGATAGATAGATAGATAGATAGATAGATAGATAGATAGATAGATAGATAACAATAAACTTTATTGGCATGACCTGCTTAATTTACAAGTATTGCTAAAGTTATAAACTAGAACATTTAAATAATAAGGAGTATAATTAAATTAAGATACAATGATTTAAACAACTATTATTGTTATAGTAAACAATTTTACAATCATAGCTAAGTTAAGCATCACATGAGTTCTGTCTACGTTCAAAACATTTGTGAATAAATTTTGATAAATGATATATTACTGATTGGTTGGTTGAATTAAGTAGATCATAAGTAATTTTATCAGTATCTAAATTAGGAGTAGAAACATTATAATCAATCTTGTCAAATAATGTATTGCGTAAATCATTATATAATGAACATTGAAATAATAAATGTGTTTCAGATTCTACCGCTTTAGCATTACAAAAGACACAAAGTCTTTGATCAGCTTGTATCTTTTGCTTGCTATAGCGACCAGTTTCAATAGCTAACCTATGGTTACTTATTCTAAATTTTGTTAATTGTCTTCTTTGATCAAAGTCATTAATCATTTCTAAATAGTTTTCGATTTCATACTTATTCTTAAAGAGTTTAAAAAATTCGAGTTTTCTAGACTTTGTTAAGTCGGTGTTCCATTTTTGTATGTATTCTTTTTCCATTTGTTTTTGAAATTGTTGTAACTTTATGTTGGTTATGATATTATTCCCCAGTCTTTTTAAGTCACCCAAGTTATACAAATGTAAAATATTCTCGATATTGAGATGGAAACTTAACTTGTTTTTACTAGATAGAGATTTTGAAATCAAAAAGGCTTGTTTAGCTATAGAATCTTCAGGTAATACAACCAAGTGATTATAATATTTAAAAGTTAATTTATCAATAAAAAGTTTTAAAGTTAATCTACCAATTTCGGATCTGCAAGCAATATTGGATGCTTTTCTATTAACACCAAGATAGTATTTACAAAATCGCAAATGTACCTTTTCTGTTGGACCTTTGTCCCATTTGTCAAAATTTTGTTTCTCATACGAACCCCAAACTTCGCTACCATAGGTCAGTATTGGGGAAATCAGTGAATTAAATAGTCTGTTAGCCTGTTTTGGTTTAAGGTTTTTGAAATCAACCCTTTGAGTTAATTTAAAGAAAGCATAAAGTGCTTTTTCTCTTGATTGATTTACATGATTTGCAAAATTTCCTGTTGAACTCATTTTAACACCTAAGTAATTAAATTCTTGCACTATTTCAAGTTTATTGGTGTTTAGAAAGAACGATAGTTGCTTATTTTGTTTAGTCATTCTTTTACAAAAAATCATCACTTTTGATTTTTTCTCATTCACTGTCATTTGCCATTTTTTACAAAACTCTGTTACTGAATTAATGGAATTTTGTAACCCTTCTTTTGATTTGGACAATAAGACTAAATCATCTGCATAGAGAAGTGACGTTAGCTTTGTATTGTTAGGAAGAATGATAGGGTCCGTTCGATGAGTTTGATCTAATAAAAGTGATAGATCATTTAAATATAAATTGAATAACAGTGGACTTAAAATACAGCCTTGTCGAACGCCGCGAGTATATTTAAAAGTTGTTGTTCGCTTAGATCCTAGTTTAACATAGCAATGAGATTTAGAATAAAGATTTTTAATAAGATTGTACAAATTACCATTTATATTATATTGAAGTAATCTCATTAATAATCCTTCATGCCAAATCGAATCAAAAGCTTTTTTTAAATCAATGAAACATGCATAAATTTTTCCTCCACTAATATTCTTGACATACTTGTCAATAATAGTGCGCAGAGTAAAAATATGGTCCGAGGTTCGATGACCAGGCAAAAAGCCAATTTGAGAGTTATGTAGCAAAGAGTTTTTGCTAGTCAACTTCAAAATTCTTTGATTAAGAATTAAGGATAGAAATTTTCCGGATAGATAGATAGATAGATAGATAGATAGATAGATAGATAGATAGATAGATAGATAGATAGATAGATAGATAGATAGATAGATAGATAGATAGATAGATAGATAGATAGATAGATAGATAGATAGATAGACTCTTTATTTTGAGAAATATTCTAAATAGTCTTCAGAGACTAATAAACTTGTGGCCCTAAAAGCCACCCGGGGGCTTTTTATTTCAAGCACGTTAGAGAGGGGGCAGTTAAAGGACAGGGGGGCTTAATAGAGGGGAGGGGCTTATTAGTTTGGAAAGTAGATGATGATGATTTTTTAATCAAAATACAGTAAACAATCTGGAATAAAAACAAGTCATACATCACAAAAAATTGAAGAGTAGACCTAAGAAACTAAAACACATGAGGTTTAAGATCATACAGCCTAAAATAAGGAACAAAATTTTGTTTTTTGTTCCGTCAGTGAACTGACAAGTATTAGATAGAGCATCTACGGTAGAGTGCAAACATCTTTGTTTTATAGAGGATACGGGTATGAAAATTTTTTCCATATGTTCAGAACGCAACTCAAGATAACTCTAATTAGCACACTAAAAGAAAGCTGAAGCAGTACAAATTTCAATGTAACATTGAGTTCGAATCGCAAAAACTAAGAAACGCTACAATGTCAATTTGTAAAAGCGATGAACTGATAAGCATTGACCTGGGCGTAGTGTGGGACTTAAAGTCTTAAAAATGTGAAGAAAAAAAACTGAAACATTAAGAACAAGGATGAAAAAGTGGAAAATATAATTAGATATATAATAAAACGAGTAATGGAAATAGATGAATGAAGTAATGGAAAATGAAAAACAAAAAAATTGGGCATGGATGGAGGAATATAGAATAATTGGGAGAAAAAAAGAACCAGTAATAAAAAAAAATGATAAAAAGTATAAATAAAAACGAAGAAGAAATATATGGGTAAATGGGTTAAATAGAATAAAGAATCAAAAAAAATATTTTAAAAGACACTCATGAAATAAGCGGGGATTGGAGGGGGAAGAGGAATGGGAAAAATATGACCGAAAAAGGTGAACTATTATTGCTTTAAAAGCACGAAAAAACAAGGATGGCAAGGAGGAATATATGAAAAGGAAATGATGTGTGGTAATGATATAAATTTGGTGTAAAAAATATAAAGTAAACAATAAAAAAATAGATATGTAAATAAATGCATGAATAGATTAATAAATAAATGAAATGTCACGAGCAATAAAAGATTTGCCGTGAATAATAAAAGATTTGCCGTGAATAATAAAAGATTTGCCGTGAATAATAAAAGATTTGCCGTGAATAATAAAAGATTTGCCGTGACATTTATGGGCCACCGTAGTAAATAGTACAAAATATTGCACACTTTTAGTGTTTGTACTCTACCTAATCAATTGTGCTATTGATACTATAAATAAAAGGTCACGCTCAAATCATTGAAGCAGAACAATTGAATTTATGCACATATATTTAGCAAAGTATTTTACAGCACAGCGCTAGCGCTGCTTTTAATTTAATTTTAATTTAAAAACTTTACCAATGTATACATTTGAAGCCTCAATTCTACGGAATTGCTTCGTTTCTTAATTTAGTAATGTTACTCAAAACGAAATGAGGACTTGGCAATGCCTAACAAATAAAATACTAAAATAAAAGTATCAAAAATTATATAAAATGTCTAAATATACAAAATATTGTTCTAAAGAAATAAAAAGGGTTAAAATGCATTAAAAATGTGACAGAAATCCATTGAAATGTTTTTATTAGCATCATTAATCAGACGTTTGTGTGTCACGATGTCACGCACGTCACCGTGACACATGCTATTTTTAGCGTCCACAATGCCTTTTCGAGGAGCTCTACAATGTCGAGGTTTTAGTAGCCCAAAAATGTTTTTACATTTTCTAAAAGCTAAAAGAATGCTCTTTCATAGGAAGATTTTTTATTTCCTAAAGTCATGTAACAAGTTGGTTTTTTGACTCCTCAATTTGTGCTATTTTCTGGCATTGAAAATCGACTAAATTTAGGTCAAATTCAAAATTCCATTAAATTTTTAATTCTAAATAGAAAACAATTATTTTACTGCTGAAATAACAATTGTTTATCGATCTTTTAAAAGAGCTATACAGTTACGAAATTCAATTTTGTTTACACTTCGAAAATGCATTTCTCGCGGCGTACGTGTGATGCCGGGAAATCGCCTTATCAAGCCTTCAAACCTAAAATGTCGAATTTCTCCTAAAATAACAATCTGTTGAAACTTTCACTATTATTTCTGTGATACGGACATCGAGGGCTATCTTTGAGCAAAGTATGAGAAATTCGGTTTCTGGGCATTTTGCACACCTATAATCGATATTCTCAGAGGAACGCTCTTAATTTCGTGTATAGCTTGTACTCCCCGGTAATTTCAAGCGACTTTTTAGCCAACAAAATTGTGCAATTTCATTATGTATATTGTTTGTAATAATTAGTACTATTTAAACTTGTTTCATGGGTTTATTGTGAGCATGAAATGGTAATCAGTTTACTAGCGCGGGTAGCTTACCACAGAAAGCGCACGTCTACTTTTGGGCGGGAAACTGACGCGCGCTGACATTTCTGTTTGACCGACAAAAATAAACTTAAACTAAGGAATTAATCGTACGTGTTTGTAGATAAAATAATGTAAATCAGCAAACAATCCAAATCAAATAATGCTAGTTCTAGGCTGTGTATTATTGTAAAAATCCCTTTTAAAAGATGAAAACTAAATATTAATAGTATTGTTATTTTGATCCAGCCGATGAATTTGTGTTCGAAATTTGTATTGTGGGGCTTGGAGAGTGCTTTTGGAAAACTTAATTGAGAATCACTATTTGCAGAACAAATTGAACAAAATTACTCAAATTGTATGTATCACAATTTTGAATTTATGGCTATTTTGCATCTTAAACTTTTGCTGTGTTACTATGCATATACAAATTTGTGTTTTTTAAAAAAAATGGAATCTTGTATAAGGTAGTATCTAATTTTTATATTATACTTTTTAAACCCTGCTAGCAGAAAAAGTTTGCTCACTGGTTAAGAGAAAGTACTAATTACCTTTTTAATAGAAGAGGAGGAACACTACCGAGAGATGAAAAGAGAGAAAAGTTATAATAAAATAAAACGATAACGATGTAAATAGATGAATCGTCTAGATATAAACACTATAAAGGTATTCAAACCAAGTTTACTGCGTTGCTAACTATGATTTATTTGCAGTTAGATATAGCGCAATCTGTCAAGTCTTGATGATTACTCAAACCGACTTTTAGACAACTTCATTCGGCTAAACTAAAATTCTACGTTCACAAAAGAAACGTCCACACTGATTCTACTACTACTACTAGTTGTAAAGAGATTTTACGTTATTTTTTATTTAATTAATTTTCGATATTTCTAAATATATTGTTATGTTTTGTTTCTTATTACTCGTCTTCTTTCTCATCATCTCCCATTGTTTTCTTGATCCAATCAACAAACGGTTCCACTCTAGTGTAATAGCCATATTGTGCTTTCAATCCGCACCCAAGCTCCCACGATACCAACCCAGCTGAAACCCAGCGATGTTCTCCCACGTGTAGTGCTTCTCTAACAAAACTCCCGCCAGCATCTCCATTACACGTCCCGTTACCACCCATACCACTTCCCGCGCAAAACGTGACATTATTGTTGTAATGGAAAGGAGTTTTCGCACATGTTGAGCTGCTTTGGATAGAAAATGCTGAGTGTTGTAGGTATTTTGAATTCATGTTGCTTGGTAATGGGCCTTGACCAGGTCGAAGTACTTGAGTTACACCCCATCCTGCAACGTAGCCATGCTTGCCGGCTACCACAAGGTCTTCTCCCCTCTTCGGTAGACAAACGGTTCGTACAAATGGTCCAAGTTTCACTTTCTTAGGTAGTTTGACCAAGGCAATGTCGTTCTCGTATTTTGGATGGTCTTTATATTCTTTGTGGATGTAGATTGCATCTGCTTCAAGATCTACTTGAGCTGGATCTCGCGCATTTAAATGATCGTCGCCAACTGTAATGGTGTATCTAGAATTGAAGGAATACTGAAAATATTATCTCCAAGTTTGTCTGTCTGTCCTTCTGCATGACTGTCTGTCAATCTGCCCGTCGGTATGTGTTTATGTATAGTATGTATTATTGTCTGTCTAGCTGCTGCCTTCTTAACATTTGCTGTACGTTTTCATGTTGTTGTTTAGTTGTCTGTCTGTCTTTTGGTTCACTTACTGGTTTGAAGGTATTACTTGACGTTCTCGTTTCTTTGTAAATTCATTTTGGCCGTAGAAGCAATGAGCTGCTGTCAGAACCCATTGCCTGTTAATCAGTGCTCCACCGCATAGTAACATTAAATTACCTGAGAAATAATTGTAACATTCTATTATTCATTTCATAGCATACACGTACACCTATTGCAATTAAACATTTAGTGGGAAATGAATTAATTTAAAGACAGAGGAATATCATTTAATTGCAAGCTGAACTATTTCTTTTGTTATTCCTTACTTACTAATTTACTAATGTTTTTTAAAGGCAACATCAGACTTGCAATTAGCCTGCGTTACAGACCGTAAGTGCTCGAAACGTCTTCCGCCAACAAGCGTCTGCGCGCCGAGAGCAAAAATTCCATACTGATGACGTTCTTTGACCCAGATCGGGTCAAAAGCTCTGATTGGACAATTTTGTTTAATTGACACCTCATATGCAAATCAAGAGTGGTTTCGCTTCTTTCACTGAAATCTTAACTCAAACAACACTTCTACAGTTATATTCATTCAAAAATAATGATTTCATGGAGCACATTTGTGACATTAATCAGACATTAAAGCGAATTATTACAATCTAATGGCGAGATTTGAGAAGGACTCATTCATCCGATGCATTAAATTAAGATATTCACACGGCGTGTGAACTTTCGCTGGCGGTTCGATAAGTCACTGTTGTCATAGTTTTGCTTTTATCACAGACTAATGTGCTTGTATTCGTCTCCGATATATGCTCTGAAGATAATTCATTTGGTCTTTCATGATGGCAGCGGAGAAACGACGATAATAATCGCATTTTCCTTCCACAAATTGCTCGAAAAGTTCGAAGCCATCTATTTCGATGAGAGGAACAACCTGAAAAATAATTGAAATTTCTGTGCAAGTCTAACGAATGCATCTTTTCCATTAGAAAAGCTAAATAAAGCATTTAACTGGCTTTCAGTGAGTGAATTAATCCAGAATATAGAAGAAACTTCACGAACGGCATCGCCATTCCTAGTTTATCATGTTTATCGGCGTTACTGCTGCTAACTCGTGTATTGCGTGACTGCATTCCAACGTCATCAGTATGGAATTTTTGCTCTCGGCGCGCAGACGCTTGTTGGCGGGAGACGTTTCGAGCGCTTACAAGGGTCTGTAATGCAGGCTAACTTGCAATAAGGTGTATAACGTTAGCATACTCATAAAGACTAATTTAAATACAGTACATTGATTTTAGATGAAATGTGGTGAAGATGATGGTGATGATGACAAGTATGAAGATAATGATAGTGATGATGTTGAAAGTGAAAATGTTGTTGTTGACAATAATTATGGTTAGGATGATGGTAATGACGGTAAAGCTAATGTGACTGTTGACGATGGTGATAACTCTGCCGATGGCAATAATGATAATGTCTAGTACACCACTCAACATACCATCCCAGAACGCTTTATATATTCCAACTTGCCATGGCCATGTTCCACGACCAGCCTTATTACCTCCAACCATCCTGTCACGAAAGGATGTATGACTTACTCCACATGGTGAATAATCTAAAATAATGAAATCATTCGATAAAAAAATAAAAAAATAGCAATAAAGTACTAAAGTGATGACGTCATAAAAATATTTTCACTATATCATGCTTTGGGTTCAGATTTTGATGGGCAATCACAAAAGATGTTCAGGTAGCAAATTTGACCGAGATTCGTTCAATAGCAGCTGAGATATGGCCACTTGAATATATGATTTCCCCATACAAAACACTGTATTTTCGATCGGCTCTGTTCTAAACTTTTGAATTGGAACAGAGCGTAAATTACAGTGTTTTGTATGGGGAAATTATATATTCAAGTGGCCATATATCAGCTGCTATTTTACCAATTTTCGTCATTTGGAGTGTGAACGTCGTTTTTGATTGTCCATCGAAATTGGCAAACAAAAAGTGTTAAAGCCAAAATTTATTTTTTCTTGACCTCACACTTTAGTACTCTATAGTTGTTATTGATGGTAGCATATCATTGGCTTGTGCATGTAAGCCATAATCAATGAAAATGGAGACATAAAACAATTATATAACAGTTAACATTGATTGCATTAATACTCCACTAAATACTCCATTAAACACAACAAATAGACTAGATAATTATTACCGATTTGTATATTAATAGCACTATTAACAGCTCTCAGAAGATGCTCATATTTTTCCACAAGAAGGACATGTTCATCTTCAGACTCAGATGCAATTGCCCTCATTGCCCTCATTTCCCTTTGTCTGACTTTGTTACCAACTCCGACAACATAGATCTGAAAGCCTTTTTCGCGAAGTTGTTTTGCAGCCTTTCCGGTACTTCCACCAAAGTTAGAGCGTCCTTCAGTAATGAAGAACAAAGTTTTTTGGCTTTTTGGACGAGTGTATGGTACGACTGTCCTTAAAACCATGTCAAACACTAGATGTAAAAATGCATTACAACCACCACCACTACGTCTAATCTCTCCTAGTTGTCTAATTACTTTTGCGGCTGTATCTGCTGTTGCGTCACCAACATTGACTTACAGATAAGGACACGCGCTGCATGTTAACGCAGCAACATTAATGTCACCAGGTCTTTCAGAAAAAATACATATATCAATATATGATCTAAATATATATGATACATTTTTTTATAGGGTCATTTTTCTAGTATAAATATGTAAATTTCAGCCATTACAAAATTCGAATAAGACCTAGAAGCTAGCAATGACACTTGAGCAAATCGTACTATTTAGTGTTTTTCTGTGGTTCGAAGACCTTCTGTGAGGCGTGCTCTACATTTATCCACCAAAAAAATGGATGTATTTTATGCCGTTATATAACCAAGTTACAAGTTAAATACCTCCAAGTTGCACCATCTTCTGAAGGGCTGCGTAACATTCACTGACCATCATAAGCCAATTAACTTTACTTGATTGATCAGACGTAAGTTTTGGTGTGTTAACATACTGTAACAAAAAATCGGAGCATCCTTTCTCAGACATGTGCGTATCACTATTTAAGAGTACAAATGGCGATAATAGCCCGTTATTTTTTTTTCCATAATGCTATTCGGATCTGTTATTTCCCTTTGCCCATGTATTACTTTGCGCACACAGGTTTTGCATTTTTTTTATTTCTAGATTTAAGAAATATTTAGTACTTTTCTCCCCTTCCTCATACCACTTACACTTAGATCTTATAATAATGCCTTCAGTTACATAATTACTGTACTCATTTAGTTCTCCCCTTAAACTATCGTACTTTTCTAATAATCTTTTAAAAATTTAAAAATTTTTAAAAGATGTTCTCCCATCCATGCTCCTTTTCGATTTCTGCAATATCTTTTTCTAATTTTAAGTATACTTCGATCTTAGATTTTTAGCTTTTATCTTTGCAAATTTTATTGTATACTTTCGTATCTTATACTTGATTAACTCCCATGCACTTTGAGGTTTATTACAAATCGTTTCTTGTTTAGCTGTATTCAAAATCCTGTCAATTAAAATATTTATCTCACTTACATAGTTTTCATCCTTTAAAGGAAAGTTACTTATTTTCCAGAAAGATGGGCTTTTTCTACACTAATCAAATGACGACAGTTTAATAACTAAGGCTGATGATCGGTTTAAGGTGCCGCTACACTTTTTACATATTCCGTAAATGGTTGGAAACAATCAGAGATAAGAAAATAATCAAGACGCCTAAAAAGCCGATTTTCGTTTTCGTAGGCTCTTCCTTGTGCTACACCACTCCAAGTATAGTTCTTAGTTTCTGGATTTCAGTCGTATTCTCCAAATATCACAAAGATCAGGATCCGTCGACATAATTATTTGCAGCGTCTCTATTGTTTAAAACTTAACTGAAGGGTCGCCTCCTGATGCATCTAAATTGACATCGAAAAGGGCATTAAAATCTCCACTCCATATCATCGGGGTACCTTCTCAATTATCTCAGTAAGAGTCTCTAGCTACTTGCCCTTTTTTTCATCATTTGGCTGATACAAATAAATTCCCTACCCTGGATTTCTACCGACAAATTAACAATAACAATTAACAATATATCTACATCTATTATCTATGAAACCATCGATTATCTTATATTCTAACTTATCGTCTCTATCAACGTTCAACGTTCGTCTCGCTTTGATGCAAAGACCCGGCTTCGTTTTAAAATGGCGCCCGAACTGTGATGCGGACTATTAAAGACAACGCAAAAGCAGAGTGATAGATTAACGAAATAGAGCTTGTTGCTTCTTAGGAACATGCGTGTAATGTTTGCTTATGTCACAATCTGTTTGGTATCTATGGGAATCCCATTGAAACAGTTGAAACAGTGTGTCATGTTTACAACATGAGTGGCATATACAATCACATACCGAAAAAACGTCTAGGTTAGTTCTTTCAAATTCAACCAATGTTTTCAAGATTGAAGTAAATATCGAGAAATTTCAAAAGTTAAATTTCAAATATAAGTTAAGTGAGACACAGAGTTAACAAGTATGAGCATTCCAATTTGTAGGCAGTAAAGGTTATCAATGATGATTTACTTACCAACACATCGTGGTTTTGGGGTCCATTTTCCGTTGCGTTTACAGGTTCTCCATTGGTTTGCTTCCATCTGGTAGCCCTTGTCACAAGTGTACTTTATTGTAAATTTCGTCCCAGTGAAGGACGCATGTGGGACAGGTTTGGGTCTACCACATCCAATTGCTACAATGAAAATATCAAAGAGCATGATCGTTTTGGACCAAAAGCAGTAAGAAAAAGGTAGGAGCAAGCATCACGTCTTACTATTTCTTCTTTCTTATCGTCATCATTATCACCATCATCACCATCATCACCTTTCAATTTTTTCCAGCCAGCAACGAATACAACATCATCATCATAGCTAGCACCATAGTTATTTTACCGTGATATAAAGCAACTGGACGGACAAGCATACCTAAGTAGCACTTTGGGATTCTATGTAACCATCGACCATTGCTACAGATGACATAATTACTGCCAACCATTTTAGTGTTTTTGTTACATACAAATCTAACTGTCTGGCCATGTTTGAAGTTGATACCCAAACGAACACCATTTTTGGGAATACCAGGATCTGAACAAGAAGCTGTTAGAAAAAGGTAAAAGGCAGCATAACGTATTAATATTTTGATATTCATCCTTCTTCAAATTTTCGTAATATTGGAGTTATTTTTGATCAGAAAATGTCTCTAAAGGATCACATAACCTCCGCCTGTAAGTCATGCTTTTTTCACATTAGAAACATATGGAAAATTTGTAAATACATTTCTGTTGAAGCATGAGTCAGACTCTTGTTCATGCTCTTATCACTTCTAGACTTGATGTTTGTAATTCCTTGTTGTACGGTCTCTGCAAATGTTTACTGCAAAAACTACAGACTATTCAGAATGCTGCTGCTCGACTTGTATCTGGAAGTCACAAGTATGATCATATCAGTCCGATACTCTATTGCGTGCACTGGTTACCAATTGAACAGCGTATTAAGTTTAAGATCATTTTATTTACTTTCAAGGCGTTGAACAATGCTGCTCCCTGCTATATTTCTATTTGAACCGTACAAGCCAGTCCGTTCTTTGCGATCTGCTTCTTCAAATCTACTGGCCAAGAGATCCTATCGCTTAAAAACTATCACCATCATTATCACCACCGACACCATCCGATTACGAATGAATGAATGAATGAATGAATGAATGAATGAATGAATGAATGAATGAATGAATGAATGAATAAATAAATGAATGAATGAATGAATGAATGAATGAATGAATGAACGAATGAATGAATGAATGAAAGAATGGATGAATGAATGGATGGATGAATGAGTTTATTTCGCTCTTTGAAGAAAAATTCACATTAATTAAGTGACAACTATTTACAATATACTAGAATATTTTTAAGAATAATAATTATTACAATAAATATGGATATATAGTATGAATGAAATAGTTGTTTGATAAGTTTACTATTCTCAGCGGTCTCACCAGTATAAATGTATGAGAATTCATTAGCATACTACTCAGTTTAGTCAAACCTGCAGTAGGCTTTACGGTATCAAAGCCTAAACATCTTACGAATTTATGGTCTTGCTGTGCTCTCCGTTCCCCGACCTGGGTTGCTCTCCTATTGTTTTTCATCACCACCCTCCCACCCTTTCTACTGGACTCGCTTTTATCGTTTCATTGGAAAGCTCCGCCAGGTCTTCTCCAATACTCATACATGAGTACAGTGAGACCGATGAGAATAGAACACTATATTTTTTGAAAGTTGATAGTTATGCAAATGAATTCTATTCTTTAAAAAAATATAGTAAATGAGCATGAAGGCTAAATAAACTGGGGAGTTTCGAGTTTGCCTCCATTTCTGTCGTATTGAGTTACCAGAATGGAATATCAGGTATAAAGAGCAGAAAAATATGTTTAAGCATTTTTATGAAATAATATAGAATATAGTTTTAGAAATAGAAAAAAATATGTATATAATTTAGCAAAAATATATATGATGTAAACAATTGGAATTTTGAATTATATGAAGCAATTAGGTAATAATTGGAAATAGCGTATATGATTGACTAAATAAAAGAAAATACTATTTAGAAAGTTGAGAAATTTGATCAAATAGTAAATACACTTTCACTTTTTTATCAAATGAAAGCACATTTAATATTTTTAGGTCAGGTGGGCGATCAGCCCATATTTCTGTGCCAATATAAGAAAGAGATTGTTTGCCTATATTGGTTTTAACTCTTGGTTTGTAGAAATTATCCTTACTTGCATATCGTGTATTGTAAAACTGATTGGCAACATTCCTTTATGCCACTTATGTAAAAATTTCAATACGTGTAAGCGAAATACATTATTTACTGTCAAGATATTTAGAAGATTGATGAGAGGTTTTGCACTATCAGTGTTTATACCATAGAGTCTAGCAACCTACGGTTATAACGAATATACAACATCATTGCCACAATACCATAGTTCTCACCTAAACAGAGAGGAGGGTACCTATTCCATTTACCATCAATTTGACAAGTTATAGATGACCGTCCCATCATCACATGGTTTCTATTACAGTAGAATTGGATCTTTGCTTTGTAGCGATAGCTTCCTCTGGATGGTCTTCCTACACCATTGTGAGGTCGTCGAACAACTGGACAAGGTCGCTCTGGACAAAAAAACAATAATCAGAAATTTTATCTTGGTGCTATCCCATGCTACCCAACAACAAGCTGAAGAAGACAAAGTTTATCATTAATCATTAAGCTGGTTGGATTTAGCACACTTTTGAAAATCTGGCGGCATCATTTTGAAGAACAAAATAGACGAAAAACAAAATAAATGAATAAATTGAAAGAAGTGGTTATTAAAATCAAAATGTGAATGGGATTCTCAATATCATATAACTACAATAGCAATTAAATGGAATTGAATAGAATAATGGACGATTTAGTGATTCTAGCTTAGTGGACGATGCATCTACTGGATCTATCATCTCACTCTCACCTCGAACACAAATAGGAGGGCTTGTCCATTTCCCCTCGCTCTTGCATTTCCGCCCAGATTTCCCTTTCAATACGTAGCCATCTATACATTTGTAAATTATACGAGTGCCATTAGCGAAACGCTTTTGTGGATGGTCGCCTATCAGTTGGCCATATAAGATATTCCCAGGATTGGCACAGGACGAAGCTGTCATGGAATATATAATTAATACTGATTAATGATAGTTTCAGTATATTTCATTATTTCGTACAATTATCCAATTGAGCTTTTCAAAAATTTAAAGAATAAATCACAACAATTAATTTGATTATCACGATCAAGAAGCTCACAAACCATATAGCCACTACAATGAATATCAAGATGCCTGTTTGAATCAATCAACTTTTAATCTTTTATACTAATGTCACAACAAATGTGTACCTGAATATTTGACTGTATCTTTTATCCAATTTACAAATGGATGTATTCTTGTGTAATATCCAAAGTTGTCTTTTAGTCCACATCCAACTCCCCAGCTGACCAAACCAACGGCCACCCATCGATTTTGTCCATCAATTACCAAGTTTCTCACCAAGCTACCACCACTGTCGCCTTTACAGGAACCTCTATTTCCTTTACCATCACCGGCACAGAACGTCACCGTTCTATTGAAGAAGTAGTGCGTTGCCTGATCACAAACAGTGTTGTTCTGAATCTCCAGTGTTGTATGAAGCAGAACAGTAGATAACCTAGATTTCTTTGTCTTCCCCCATCCTGCAACGGTACCTACAGTACCTGGTTTAGCAAAGTCTACGTTGCTGATAGGTAGGCATACTGTACGGACAAGAGAGCTTAGAGTCACTGTTTGGTTCAGTTTGACCAGGGCGATGTCGTTCTCATAGTAGGGAGCATGTCTGTAGCCTGGATGTATGTATACTTCCGTTGGGAATCTCTCCTGTTCGGATGCTTCTCTGATCTGAGTGTTGATTTCTCCTGCAACGATCTTGTACCTTTGTAAAAACGTAGTTAAACCGTCATGATCACCAACGTAAGGCCTACTCCGGGCCCTAAAATCGCCCAAGATCGCAGTAAGATTGCCCAATTAGATCGGCAACTAATCAAATATGGCTAATCTAACGAAACGTTTTTTTAAATAACGGCGATCTTAGGGCCCGGAGTATAGGTCTATCATATATCCATGATAATAATTACATATCATCATATAATCATAACTTATTGTATTGAATGGTCTGAACCCAGGTGAATGAATGTTTTTTGAAGTAACAATATTTGTCGAAGTAACAATATTTGTAATAGGATCATCCGGGTGGATGTAGCCCTCAGAAGGGCTGTTTGATGTGACTGACGTTTCGACAGGGTCGCGATAAAAAGCTGAAACTGAAACGGCTGAAAGAGCTGAAAGAGCTGAAACAGCTGAAACAGCTGAAACAGCTGAAACAGCTGAAACAGCTGAAATACCCCAAATGTTTTACATTTTTTTCAAAAATATCATAAACACGAAGTTGTTTGCCAATTTCCGGCTTCCTATATGATCGTTTTAAAAATTATATAATTCAGTTGTTCAGCTCTCTTCACCGACATGATTTATACTATTCACACAAATATCGACTATCGCTATCAAATTTTAATGTTATTTAGGTGAAATGATTGTATATGTTGAGGTTGCTGTATGGCGTGTAAGCATCTACAGCTCATTTAGATTATAGTCAGCCTTCACATACAAAAGGTTTTACTCGTATAATTATTCGCTAACTTTAAAATGATTTTGATTTTGTTTGATTATAGTTCTCAGTCCCTATTTTGTCGCCATATGCGACATCCAAATAGCTAAAAACGCAGAATAAGTACAAAAGCTATCTTTTTTTAATCATATATACGCAAGTAATCTTGTACAAATTTTTGAAGAAAACAGCGCGCGGAGTTTTCTTTCATGTAACAACTGATGAAGGCCACTTTATTTCACTAATCGACGCGTGTACAATTTTTCTATTTAAGTATTATTTCAATCCCCATTTACATTGGAAACGAAAGGAATTGAACGAAATATAAGAGTGTGAAACAATCTCTAAACAAGAAAGGAAGAGAGGTAAGCATTTCAATAAAAATCTGAAATGAGCGTGACGTTGACCTTTCATGTCAAACTCGCGCGTAAGTTATAAACAGCGATTTGGCAGCTCTGAAAAGCAATCATAATTTTTAACGGATGGACAATTTGTGGATATACAGCATATGAAAAGCATGATACTCGGGGACATGTTTGTATACTATTTATATACTGTTTATTATATGTAAGTTATTTAAATTTGCTTATTTATATGCAAATTTATATACTGCTTGTTTTATAATTATACTAATTATTTAAAAAAATGTAAAAAATGTGCAGTATTTCAGCTGTTTCCGCTGTTTCAGCTGTTTCAGCTCTTTCAGCTCTTTCAGCCGTTTCAGTTTCAGCTTTTTATCGCGACCTGTTTCGACAAGCAATTTAACAACAGGACAGTCGAAACAACATCGCCATGCATTATACCAAGACTGGCCATTCCATTAACTGGGATTCTGGTGAATGTATTTCTTTTAGTGGGAACAGAAAGCAAAGACTAGTCCTTGAAAGTTGGTTTACCAAGTTAGAACATCAACCAATTAATAGATCTATTACACTTCCAACACGTGCACCGGCTTGTAAACAAACTTGGCAATCAAAACGCCGCCGAAACAGTACCGCCACACAATGGGACTTATGCCGCTAATGACACCCAAGCGGTTCAGCCACACAACATCCATTAATTAGCGTGGGAGTATAAATATCACTCAATCTGACTTTTTTATTCACTTGACTCAGCTGAAGATGACTTCCGCACAGGATGTCGAAACGTCAGTCACATCAAACAGCCCTTCTGAGGGTTACATCCACCCGAATGATCCTATTACAAATATTGTTACTTCGGCAAATATTGTTACTCCGATAAACATAATCATAACTATTATCGTTATCATCACCTTAATCACCACCATCATCCGTTATACTGTTATTTTAATTTCCCCTCACTTACTTCTTCAATGATGTTGTATCTTCCTCAAACCATACTTTACTGCTACTAGTTCGTCTCGTGTAAAAGCAGTGTGCAGCGGTCAATACCCACTGAGGAGCGATCAGAGTACCCCCACACATGATATTGTATCTTGCAGAATTAAATACACCTAACAATATACGAAAAATCAACGAGTTTAAGTCTTATTAGGTAAAAAGAAAAGAGACACTGTGAATGTGCTTGTTCGTCTTTTCTCGTCTCGACCTTTCTCTTTGTTGGCATTTTTGTAATTTCTTTGCGTCTGTTCATGCTTATTTCAGACGGCCTACTTTGTAAGTGGATAAGTGGATAAGGAAATTGTGTTCGAAAATCAACAAAGCGCAGTTAACGTTGTATTTACAGCAGACGTGACTTGACTTCTAGAGACAGGGCGCATGTAGCCGGGTATTTTTGAAAACGGAGTTTTTTTCCTCCGTTTACGCCTTCCTTCTTTAAGCCGGAGGTTTATCGTATACGTGTGGACGGCGAAAACGGAGATGTTTGAATACGATGACGTCAGGCTGTTCCCGTTTCACTTCTTCTTGGGCTTGTTTCAAACTTTATAGCCTACATACAATCGCAAGTTGCCTATTTAAACATTCAAGCTAATTATACAAGGAGGCGACAAAAAATTTTAAGGATAATTTCGCTGATCTGGAGTTAAAACAGCGCCGTTAAAGCCCGGCGTTAAAAAGCATAAACCGACGGCCAGTAAAACCACGGCGAGTTTGACCTTTAAAAGAATATAATAATATGTAGAATACATTTAATTGATTTACTCGCCTGTTTAAACATATTTACTTTATAAAAAGTGGTTGGATTGTGAAGCGAGCGTAGTAAACAAAGCGTGCGCATGCTCTGTATGGACGGCTAGCGTTTTGGAAGCGTATTTGTGTATACATGTGGACGGGCAAATACGATTCGAATACGCTACGTGTGGACGCAGATATTTTTGAATACGGATAAAAAAATATCCGTTTTCAAAAATACCCGGCTACGTGTGGACTGGGCCTTAGAGACAGGGCCCCCATTTCGTATCAACACAGGGAGCCCAAGCTCATCACTTGTGATCTTTTACAGTAAATGTATGGAGTCGCGAGATATCCTTTCGCTGTACCTAAAATATACAATAATAAAAACTATTTTACGTAGATAGCTGTGTATAACTGTTTTAAGGTCTGTGACCGAGTTTTAGCTCAATTAGAGCGATAAAGATTCATTATGCCTAATGGTTTCTACTCTTGTCATGAGCAAGCTTCTTTACTGTTCTTCCGTTTGGTCGAATACTTCAACAAAGAATGTGAAAAAGCTTCAAGCGGTACAAAACTTTGCATGCAGAATTACAACAAAGACACGGAAGTACGATCACATAACCCCAGCAACGGAGGAACTAAACTGGTTCCCTGTTAAGGAACACTTATTATACCGTGACACTATCATGACTTATAAATGTATGAATGAGATGGCACCTCCTTATCTCTGCAACAAATTTTGTAACCGTGCCTCGATTCATGGCCGCCACACCCGCAACCGTGAACAACTTCAAACTCCTAAGTACACCTCAGCATCTGGACAAAGAACATTTAATTATAGAGCTGTTAAGATTTGGAACTCATTGGATTCAGAACTAAAGGAACTTAAGTCGTTAAGAAAGTTTAAAAGCACTTTAAAGTACAAACTACTAGACAAACTTTATAATTAGATTTTTATATTCTTTAGACCCTGTATTATATATTTTTTAGACATCATTATAGATTATTATATATTCGTGTAATAGGTTTTGAAAAGCCTGTTTGGAAAACCTAATAAAGTATGTATGTATGTATGTATGTATTTTGACGAAAATACCCCAGAAAGACAAAAAAAAGTCTTCTTCTTTGTCTTTCTGGGGTATTTTCGTCAAAATCGCTCTAATTGAGCTAAAACTCGGTCACAGACTAGAAAACAGTTATACACAACTATATACGTACAAACGTTTTTATTATTGTATATTTGAGGTACAGCGAAAGGATATCTCGCGACTCATACATTTACTGTAAAAGATCACAAGTGATGAGCTTGGGCTCCCAGTGGTATCAATAGTCCCCTTCACAGTTCCCTGCTGACGAACGTTGAGCTTGCAATGATAATGACCTTTGTACACCTTGAGGGACAATCATTCACATGTCCGTCTATCATTGCATGCTCAAAGTTCGTCTCGCTACCTTTTAGTATAAGATAGCGAAGGGAACTGTGAAGGGGACTATTTTGATCCGACTTTTGGTGGTTTGAACCCGGTTTACATTGGAGAGTGATAAGTCATTACTCACTTTGCTTGTGTATGCTAACTTGCCAAGGCCACATGCCCAGTCGTGAATGTTTGCCACCAGCAACTCTTACTCTGATATTTGCAGCACTTTTACCACACCCTGTCAAAATGAAATGAAACTAATCAGAGGTCAAGACAAAGTCGAGGCTGTAGGCTGTAGTCGAGTGGAGTGTTTTCCACTAATATCCTTGGAGCCTAAGGAGAATAACCATTTCATCGAGGGTATCTCGATGTCTTAAAATTAATGGGATTGGTTCGTTGTTGGAGGGGGACATTGGGGTTTGCGGTATTGCGGTATTGGCCATTTTTTAATGCGATATTGCGATAAAAGGAATAAATTTTTGCAGTAATGCAGGATTTAGGTTACCTGCGTTATGCGATATTTATCCTTTTTTAAAAGGTATTTCGGTGAAAAAAGCAAAATCTAGCGGTAATGCGGGATTTAAAATGTTTGCGGTATGCGATATAAACGTTTTTTTTTCGTTTAATGACCTTTGATTTTAATTGAATGTTGTGCGGTTTGCGGTATTTGCGATATTTTTTTGCGGTAATTAATGCGGGATTTTTAAATAATTTTTGCGGTATTGCGGGATTCATTTATAGTTCCTTTATCACTGCCTAATATAACATTTGTTAAATTTAGATCTGGAAATTTTATACCTTCTGTTTGTAACCAATTTTTTTATCTCAATGTAAAAACGTGACATTCTACAAAAAGATGTTCTATTGTTTCATTTGTATTTTGACAAAAACTACAATTTGGAGAATCTATTAATATAAATCTTTGTAAAATTCATGAATAATTAATGAGGCGCAAAACCAATGAAGACACTGCAATTGAGTCACATGTAGACCTTTGTAAATACCAATACACATGAAGTAGCTAAAAGCACGGGAAGGGTTTGAAAAGTCATCAGGGAAAAGTTGGGGTTGATGAATTATTAATCAGTAAATTAACTTGTAATACAGATCCCATGCTGTCCTAATTAGTATTCATAACTTTTGATACAGGTCATCTTATTTGAGAATGCACATTTTGTTTCGGTGAAAAAAAATTGTGTTAATAAAAGACACGAAACAGATTATTATCCACACTTTGTTTAATGAACTTTCTTCATTGTGAAATATTACAATACAGTTTTTTTGTTCGTAAAGGCAATATTAATATTGCAGTTATTGAAAACTAAATTAAAGAACACCTTACTTTCAATTCATTATCATTGCTTTGCCACTTCCCCAATAAACTTGGATAACCAGAAGTTAAGAGTTTTCGCAGACATTTTTTCAAATGGGACTGTTAAATCTTCCTCGTTCGTCATATTGAAGCCATCCCAACCACACGTCTCCAATTGTACTCGTTTATTTGTTCTTGTTTGCTGCCATTCAGTAAAGACTTTTATACACCATTTGGTATTGTATGTTGTATTCTTGGGAACCACTTTTGAAAGTAAAATTCTCTCTTCGTTTTTGCTTTTAGGTTCTCGAAAACGAGCCGCCATCTTCGACCTCAACTCTATACTAACAAACGGCTTACAAATAATTCAATAATAAATTAATTCAAAGCCATAAGTGAGGCAAATGAATACTAATCTCTTGAGACCTAGATGCTCACGATTTCACTTTTCTACACAATTTTGAATGACAATAAGGAAACTCACTTGATTGCCCTTCATTGTCTTAGCGGTTTAATCCATTCTACAAGGAATATAAACATTCACATGCAATCTCAATGAACTCTATATTGATTGGTTTTTGCGCCTTATTCATTATTCTTTGATTTCACAAGTAATGTACAATATTCGCGTCCGATCTGTATGGGCTTTACAATGGCTCGCCTGCGGCTTGCCATTGTAAATGCCCATACAGATCTCCCGCTCATATTGTATATATTACATAAAGGTCTTTATTGAGAAAAAGGCAGTTATTCAAAATTTTGTATTGGAAAGCTCGCAACTTAAGAGGGATTTGCCCATAGGGTCGCCTATGACTTGCAAAATGTTTTTTTGTCAAATCCCTTAAAATCGGCATGTAGAACCAGTTTCGAACGCTGAATCCATTGCTATAAGTTTTAGCTCGATCAGATAAATATTTAAGGCGCACGGCGCCAAAATGTGAAATTTGACGTCATTTCCGGTTTTCGAAGGTCGATTGAGTGCACTACAAAAAGTGTCAAATATCACAAGATTGAGAACATATTTTACCAAACAAATTAGCCAGCTCAAACGTACGTACAGTAGCGACTATTCGGAGCTTTTTTTCTTCGAAGAAAGATGAAAACTGAATATTTTATAGATTTTTCAATTATTTTCAAGTTTTTACTTGATTTTAAGTACATCATATTAAAACCTCTGTATCGCCAATGGTACACGACCTAGCTCAAAGATATGGTACATGAGGAAAGAGGGATACCCATAGCTTAGTTTTATCAAATAAAATTTTGGGGCAAATCATAAACACAGCTTGGGGAGCGATGAATGTTGACCCCAATTTCAGTCATATTTGACCTCAATTTACTACGCGATATGTGTACATTGAACGATTAAACTTACCGAAATCATGCCTCTATCCCCTGTAATTCACAAACAAACATCTCCTTGCCATAATACAATACTTTATTCATGATTTGAGCGGGTACATTCCAAGAAATGTCTTGAGAGAAGCTTGGAACCAGTTGAATTGAGTACGATCATTATGCCAACCGAAGCCAAGGTATTAGCTATCATTCTTTTGAAGTCAAAATATTAAAACTACCAGCTGTATCCGAGCTTTATGTTTTACCTGACCTTAGTACGTGAACTTCAGAGTGAAACACTGTTATAAGCGTATTGTATTTCTCCACCATTTGACTATTAGACACGATCGATGATACAACTAAAGGCTTTCAGACAAACATACAACCGCGAAAGAATGCGTGACATGAACACAGGAACCCCAAAGCGGCCTGATTATAACGCAATACTAAGAAATTGAGACAAATATGTATCTTTAATACTAAAAAAAATGAACGTTTCTACTTTTGAAGTAAAAATTATAAAATTAAGACTTTTGTTTTCCTTTAATTTTGAGGTATCTGTCTGAGAAACTCATTCATATCGTTTTGAAATCTATTATAGAAGCTCGATGTGAGCGCTCTTAGAGCGTCTAGTTTTGTAATCATCATCATCTTTATTTCTATAAACCATCGGGGGGAGGTTACATTTTTTTTTACAGGATAAACACTGTTTACAAAATAAACATTCAGATAAAATATCTATATCTATATACATATTCACACATGCTTTTATATAAATCCCCGATGGCAAGACAATTCAAAAAGAAGCCACAGGCTTATACTTTTGAACTGCCTTACAATGAATTGGCTAGAAAATATTCAAGTTACTTGGTTAGGAACATGAGGTGGCAGGGGGGGGGGGGGGGGGGAAGAAAAAAAACATAGATAGACACAAAATGCATCCATATGTGTTTTATACATGTATGTATATAGTAGTGTAAATTTTATATTTCTATATGAAAGACAGGTGACTATTTTAAGAATACAAAGAAGAAAATGTTTATACACCTAATTGAATGTTGTCACATGAAAAATGATCATCACTGTAATCTAGTAAGAAAGGAATAACAAAAAAATAGTTCGGATTGAGTGATCTTCATTTGTCTTTTAACTAATTCCTTCCCCACTAAATTACAAAAGTCAGGAGAACGTTCATGCAATTAGGTATATGTGATTATTGCCGAGAAGTAGTTCTCGACCAATCCTGCTAAGCACAATTTCACTTCCTCTTTCTTCGTACTATCAATTTATACGTACAAACTGTATTATGGAGGACCATTTGACTGTTTTTTTTTGGGGGGGGGGGGGGGTCAGTAAGATTTAAAAAGGAGTCTCCTGCAGCCCTCTGAGAAAGGAAAAAATCGTACCGTTAAAGCTCTGGGGAAAAAAATATCATGCAAGCAGAATGTGCCAAAACAATCTGCAATCTAGAAAAAAATACCATGCACCGCTGTTTGACAAAAAAATAGCTGGCTTGCTCGTCAATGGGGCAAGAAATATATTGTACAAACAAATCTTACCTTGCTGGGACAAACCATTTGCGGATGTAATCCAAACGGACATTATCATCAAGGTCATAAGACTAAGCATCGTTTGAGAAGATCCCATGACACGGTTTGGAGTGTTTCCAAGTTTCTTATAACAAACAATCAATTCTTACTTAATAATTCGATGTACGAATGGGGCAAAATAGAATTATTAAAAAGAAAAAACTATATAAATTTTTGAGTTTAAGGTAAAAAAGAGTAGCAAGTCGAAATAATGCTTGACATATCACGTTAAAACTCAGTTGTATAATCAACTAAAATATTTCATGTTGCATTACTTTGTAATGAAAGTAATGTATATAATGTGTATTTTATTTACGTCTAAATATTGAACGTACCGCTATTACAAACATTATGTCATACTGTAGGTATAGATCATTATTCCTCAGGAGCTATATGCTTTGAAAACTATGCATGTAAGCTACAAATTATTGGACTTAAACATATCATTCTTTAAAAAATGCCGATAAATTATAAAGGTTTTTATTGAAGACATTATTCTTTATATGAGAATAGCTTACTTACTTTATAATTTTGAACAGGCCACAGTTGTATGTGTTCGTTCGTAGATCCAAGTCAGACATATACAAGCACTGTTTACTGTCACCTAAACCTTTCGCATATACAGTCTCAGCAATTTGGGAAACGTCTATATTATCGGAATGTATCCTGCAAACGAGGCTCTCCTTGTTTTATTACAAATATATTTTGAGAAAAGAACAGAAAATATAAGTCTCAGACAATTTGGTATATAAAATTTTAGATTGGATTTAATAAATAAAAAAGGTTAAATTTGTTTTTTATCTGATCGATTTTCAATAAGGAAAAGTTGAAAAAAATTCCATAAAAAGAAAGGGGATGCTCGTCGAAAATTAAACCAGATGCTTCTTTAAGTGGTGCCAATGATTCATTAAATGACATAAACTGGTAAAAGTCTTATATGGATATGAATAATTAATATCAAAATATCTTTAGTTGTTATTTCGGTTGTTGCATTTTCATCTTATCATCGTATTTACTGAAAGATTTGTGTTACATATGCAAGGACTTTGAAATCTTGTCAAGTCCGAATTGTAGGCCTTTCAACAATTTCCCATACACATGTTTCCATGATTAATAGCTGTCCGGGTCTTCGATTATTCACTATGTGTTAGTCTAAAAGTACTTTAAAACCGGGAAGAATTTTGAAATCAGCAGGGCAATAGTTTAAAATGGTGTGACATCAAATTTCATTTGAAAAGTTCGAAGTTATTAATTGTTCTCTTTTGTGTAATTATGTTTTCTTAAGGACAATGTAGGTTGCTGTTTTCTTTTCTTTTGTCTTCCATATTTCCATAAGTTTTGAATTGCAATTTGTTATATCTATATCAGTTCGAAGGACTTGGAACAATGAATAATTCTAATCATAGTTCCAAGCCCTTGGACTCGGAAATAGATTTCAAAGTACTGTACAAGCTACTACACGTGGTACAAATTATACTCACTGATTGGCTGATGACCTCATGAATTATTAATTTATATGGGAAGTGTTCGTGTGTATGGGGTCCGTGTTCAATATTCATCCTCTTGGCTGCTTCCCAGCCAGCTTTGTCTCAGGTCAAATATATCTTTTATCTAAGTTATTTAAGTTCTTTTATCTAGAAAACGCGAGTGATGATATCTTTCGAATCAGGACGTGTTAAGACTCACTCCGGTCCTTGATGAATTAAAATGGCGTTTTGAATGAAAAATATGGAAATTATATCTGTACTTGTGTTTAATTTTTATCGATCAATATGTAACTGTTATTTAGAGGATAAATATTTGATGAAACCAAACAGCAACGCCATTCTATGCTTGTGCAACTTAAGTATAATCACAGCAACGAGTTTGAACGTAACTTGCCACTGTGTCAGCTAACACGGACAAACATTGTTTACTACAGGTAACCGAAAACGTTATCTCATACAACTTATGATTTTGGTTGATTTCCTGTTTCTACTTTATAATTATTTTTGCATCCTGAATCACGAGATCATGTAATATAAAATGTTTAATACTAGCGCGGGTGGCTTACCACAGAAAGCCCAAGTGGTGGTCTACTTTTCGGCGGGAAACTGACGCGTGCCGATATTTCTGTTTGATCGACGAAAGACAAAAATAAATTTAAACTAAGGAATTAATCATACGTAGAAAATTATGTATTTAGCAGCAAATAATCCAAATCAAATAATACTAATATATTCTAGGCTGTATTGTTATAGTGTTATTATATTTTGGCGGGAAACTAACGCGCGTCGACATACAGTTTTTTTGACTGACGAAACTGAATAAAATAAACTAAAGAATTAATCATCATTGTTTGTAGACAAAATTATGCAAATCAGCAAACAATCCGAATAAGACATGCTAGCTTTAGGCTGTTTATTATTATAAAATTCACTTTTAAAAAATAGAAACTAAATAAAATTTTTTTTTTTTTGGTCCTGCCGATGAGTTTGTATTTTAGATTTGTATTGTTTGTATTGTTGGGTTTGGAGAGTCCTTTTAGAAAACCTAATTGAGAATCACTATTTGCAGAACAAATTGACCAAAATTACTCGAATATATCAACAATTTTTTAGTGAAGGAGGAAAGTTACTACCGAGAGATGAAAATAGAGAAAAATTATAATAAAATAAAATTGAATAAAACATTTTATTTACACTGTAAATAGATAAATCGTCTAGATATAAACACTATAAAGGTAGTCAAAGCAAGTTTACTGCGTTGCTAACTATGATTTATTTGCAGTAAGATCAGATAGGAATTTAATATACAAACTTCGAACGCTGACCAAAATTCAAGTTGCTCATTGTCTAAAATCGATCATGTGATATCATTGTATTTGACAATTACAACGCTCTTATCGTGATTTTATACAGTTTACGTGCACGCTTCGTGTGCACTATACAAAGTGGATGTATAGAAATGAAATGATAGATTTAAAGAAATTAACGATCAGGAAGTTGAAAAATTTATAAATGGAATAGACTATGTACCACCAGAGACTTTGGAGAATATTCACAACACAATGGTTCTCCCGCACCTGTCTGGGATACTTGCGGTAAAGGTCTCCGTGAGCGCATGCAGAAAATACAAATCGTGCTGCGCGTATTATAACCCGTTCTGATTATAAAATCAGATCCAGTAGTATTCTCCAGAGTCTCTGCTGGGATAATCTTGAAAACAGACGTTTCAAACAGAAAGTGGCAACCATGTACAAGATAGTAAAAAATACCAATATGCCGAAATACTTATGTGAATTATTCCAAAATGTATCTTCGGTACATGATTATATTATAATGTGCATGGTTGTCATTCAAATCTGACTGTACCACTTCCAAAAACAAATTAAAAAAAAAAACAGTTTTAAATATAGTGGAGTAGCTGCCTGGAACTTACTCCCTCTATGGGTACGTGAATCAAACAACTATGTTACATTTATAAATAATGTTAACAAGTATTTTTAATCAATTATGAAATATACTGTATTGTAATTTCTATTGTTATTTATAATTATTGTATTGTATTGTAGCACGGCTCTCGGGAAGAGCAATTTTTATATGATGAGATACCGTGATTAAATATAGTTTTTATTATTATTATTATTATTATAAGCATAGGGGAGATTTGTATGAGCTTGCGCGACCTTGTCGACCTTGTTCGATAATCATCAAAGATGATTGGGTAATATTTACCTTTTTTAATTTGTTTATCGTCGTTGTTTTCTTGCTTGGATAGCCGTAAATTAGCATTAGAAGCTTTTTAAGTCCTTCTTTTACATGGAGAATATATTGCTGTGCCAATAAGATGCCAAAAAAAGAGATATCTTGTTATGTGTAACGCGAAGAAACGCCTTTAACTACACAACATGAATGCTAACTCAGTGGATAAACAAATACTTCGTGGTCATTTTTCTTTGGCTCAGTGGATACTGCGACTCTGGATATTTAAATGAAGGTTAATGCTTATGTGTAAAAGAAAACTAAAATAGGCACCGTTCCAATCGCTTCAATTATTTTTGCGGAAATTTCGCATGAAATCGCAGTTCCGTACAAGAAACTGCAAAAATGTTACTATTTCATAATAATTTATCTCAAAATCTAAACTAACTTCCCAAAATTTTATTGCAAAAATGCTTAGGCCATTTTTCATTGAAAGATAATTTCACTATCTTGATTTTAAAAAAAATGGGGAAATGTGATATTTTTGAAAATATTCATCGGTATACCATAGTCATCAGTATTTAACTGCAATGTTTTTCTTTTTCAAAATGAATCGAAAAATTTCCTCGTTCTTTGCCTAAATAAGTTTAACTGAAGCCGTTACAAATTATGTAGCAAAGAATGTAGTGAGATCGGGAAACGATTTATCCAGTTTTTTATTTTATTATTTTCATTATGCACTCATTCACTTCCTAATTTCATGATGATTTTTAAATTTTTTGGCTAATTTCCAAAACTTTTATTTCAGAAAACACCAGTCAGTTGACCGTCCTTTCATGCCATACTATTGATTTTAGTGGCAAAAATGGGGAAATGAGTCAAAATAGCAATTTTGTTATTGTATTACAGCGCCATTCGTACTATTACGTGACATCTGTGATGAGTACGCCGTGACAACTTAATTAGTTGTTATTGTGAAATTTTGATTGACTGCAGTAACAATGCCTTTGCACCTTGGTAAACAATGGCCGCCTAATTATCAATGAAACGGGAAATTTGTTTCTGAAATTGTATAAATTACCTAACACTTTTTGACCATTCAAATTAAGTAAAAACTCTAGGGATTAGCAATTGCTGTCATTTAGCAATTGCGAATTTTTAATAGTTCAGCGGTCTAGCGCATGCTCATACAAAACTCCCCTCTGCTATAAATGGAGGCTTTCCAATTGCTATCAACCGACAAACACAGTGGGGATTTATAAAGATAAAACAATACAACTGTACATTTGAATCAAAACAATACTTTTTTGTAGCATTGTCGATATAGCTCTCAACTAATGAATGAACAAGTAGCGACACTTATCAAAACAGAACCTGCACCAATAAATTGCAGAATTCCCCAGAGTTTGTTGATTTTGGAAATGCTAAGTTTGAAAATTGTAATTTGTGTGTTCAATTACAAGGCATATAAAACAAAATGACGCCTTTTGAGATTTGAGCCAGAATAATTCAATTTTTTCGTATTTTAAGTTTGTATATTAAAAGGGTTATAAACCTCTAGCTCATGTTTTGTTGACGAATAAATGCACTTGCTGACTGCATAATGATATCGAAACTTCTCATACTGCACTCGCTGCACTCGGCTCCGCCTCGTGCAGTATTAAAATTTTCTATTCTCGTTCATTATACAGTCAGCGCATTCATTTATTCTCCAACAAAACACTCACATCAGTCTCTAACCCCTAAATAAATACCACAATCTGTCAAGTCTTTATTAGGACGACTTTGGATTTTGGTATCCCACAGATTAGGGCAGAAAATATGCCCTAATCTGTGGGGTGCCAAGCTCATAAAAACAATAGATCGTGTAACATAACTCTCGTTCTCCATTCGGATAATGACCACAACTTCGAGGCGGGGCGTCATAAGTATCATCATATCATTCAGCAAGAAAACTAAATCTATTTACGTAGCTTTTGAACTTGGTCAGAATACAACTATTTGATACAATGATAAATGGTGAATAATTCTCTGAAAAATAGTTACATAGGATGTGAAAAAAATGATTATTTTCTAGAACTATTTTTCTTTATTATATTGTAACTGTTTTTTAATACTCACTGCTCCATTGACTCAGTTTGGCGTGCAGTGTTTTTAGAATTATTGTGAAAGTAAATTAATTGACCGACAAAAATCATTTTGTAAAACTAAACTAGACAGGCAGATAACTATTATACGAAATTATAGTATATCAAATATATTTTAGTTATTCTAAGCTTGCCCCAGCCTAATACCAGTGCTTACAGGTAAATAAATACCCAAGCAAACAACTGAATAAGACAGGCAGATAACTATTATACGAAATTATAGTATATCAAATATATTTTAGTTATTCTAAGCTTGCCCCAGCCTAATACCAGTGCTTACAGGTAAATAAATACCCAAGCAAACAACTGAATAAGACAGGCAGATAACTATTATACGAAATTATAGTATATCAAATATATTTTAGTTATTCTAAGCTTGCCCCAGCCTAATACCAGTGCTTACAGGTAAATAAATACCCAAGCAAACAACTGAATAAGACAGGCAGATAACTATTATACGAAATTATAGTATATCAAATATATTTTAGTTATTCTAAGCTTGCCCCAGCCTAATACCAGTGCATTCGGGTAAATAAATGCCCAAGAAAGCAACTGAATAAGACAGGCAGATAACTATATGAAATTATTATATATGAATATATTGAGCCTGCCCCAGCCTAATACCAGTGCTTACAGGTGAACAAATACACAAGAAAGCAACTAAATCAGACCGGCAGATGCATGACTAAATAATTATTATATTTATGAATCTACATCACTTTGATTTAGAACCAATATCTCTTTAAAATATCAAATAGGGCAGAATCCAATTGTTTGCCATTATACAATTGCCCATAAGCTACCATAATAAACAAAATTGGCCGTCATGGCCGTGATTTTTGCGCTGAAAAGTTGGTGGCACGAATTGTCCGTATTCCCGCCATAACTCTTGAGATCTCACTACTAAAATGCTCTAATCATCATGATTTTATGAATCGACTAAGCTTATAACTACATATATATCAATAACAAGTGGATACCATCATCTTTCAAGTTCTAGTTTGGATCCAATAACCCTAAGAAGACAGCAAAACACGTCTCTAGTCGACCATCATCTTGCCTGTACGATCGACGAATACATAGAGGGTTTTGGCGGGAATTTTTTCATGCTTATAACTGAGCTAATATTTCAGTTTAATCTTATAGAACTTTTGACTTTAATGACAACCTCCTGTCAACAAATACACTTCAAATGTAAATATCTAAATGAGATTAAAGTGATATCACATAGTCCCTGCTGAGAAATCCGAAGTCGTCCTAAGCTCGTCATCAAAGCAAATTCCATTTTTGTTCTTGTTTAATATTCGAAAACTTGACCTAACTATAATTATACTTTGCAATGAGCTTTTAGTTTGATCAATTTTAAGTTTGAATGTTGGGAATATAGCCGTAATCATGTTATCTTTGTAAACAAAATGTCTCATTTTGGAAGCAACGGGGTGATTGTTAACTGCATGGGGCTCATCCAGGTCAACCAAAAATCCCTTCTAAAATATGTAATTTTTAATATTTTCATAAACTAATATGCTTTCGAACCGCAACAACTTTGTGGGTGTGTTATGAATGAAATGTATATTTTTTTACTAGAAAACACAGGACCGCATGTAATAGACTAGGCCTGTCTTAGGTCCTAAAGTCGCCTAAATTGAGAAAACATGCCTTAAATCGCTCAGAAGTTAAAATCGTCTGAAATCGCATTAAATTGACCAAAAGTACTCCTTCTTTACCGTAATTGTGTTAAAGCATGTTAAGTTTCCTTATAATGCAGTGTTATTACAATACCAAGAGTAGTTTTGAAGGGATGAACAAGTGTCATGATAGTAGTTATATAGTCAAATTTACAAAACTGCTCTTTTTCTAAAATGGCGCAAAGTCGCCTCAAGTCGCTTAAAATTGACTTATGTTGTGTCCCATTCCCTCGTATTTTTTTCTTAAAACACCTTAGGCCCTCATAAATTACATTAAATTACGGCGTCTTAATTACGGCCCCAGACAGGCCTTAAACCCACAAGTGCTTGCTCGTTAACTACTGTTCAAATACGATTTCAGTGGAACTTCGTCCAATCCGCGAACATTTTATTCTTCACTACAACTTCTGCGAAGTTTTATATCGAGACAGTTTGCTTATATATTAACTGTTAAAACAAGTTATGGAACAACATTTTACCTTTTAGAACAGTTAAGTCCTGTAGTTGTTGAGAATTACTTGAAATGCTAGTTGTTTCCTTTAGGACTATGCGAAGTGTGCAGAGTTCTGCCTTCTCAGAGGAGCGACGTTGAGAGAGATCGCCTAGCTTCACACACCCAATTTAATCATGTCGCATGGTGTCATTTATCATAACTCGTGATATGATTGGTCAGTTAGTTGACTTTGATAAGTTCCGCATGCAAGACGCGTCTTTACTCAAATACACAATGGAAAAGCATTTATGTCCCGCAGTTCCATGTGCTTCCGTCAATTCTTGGAAATATAAATTATTACCAAAATCCTGAACTGTTCACAGTCTAAAAATAACAATCGACTCGTCTTTGTTATTTGAACTGCTAGCGCTCACGTAACATTTTCGGTCGACCGAAATGATCATGTGGCATCACAGGTAGCCGAAGCTCACTATTGTGTTGATTTATGATAACTCGTGATATGATTGGTCAGTTAGTTGACTTTGATAAGTTTAAGACTAAAAACACCCAATATTTCAACAATGTTTTTAAAAATCCTAAATCCTTAAGCAATATTGGTGTACCAAAAACTCAAAACTACATTGTTTGCAGTAACTCAATGAAACGTTGTGCAAGACAAAATTGATTTTGACTGCTTGATTTGAAGTTCGATAGTGAGCATACAAACTAACTTTTACATCAAAAGTCTCAAAATATCCAGATATATGGCGTTGTGCGAATCTAATTTGATCTAATATTTTTGCTATAATTATAAAATATTTTTTATATATACTGATGATAAAAGAATGAAAGTGAAACTAATTTACATGCTCGGTTGGGACAAACCATATGAAGCTAAACCTGATAGTGGAATGAACTCGCGTGTTTGTAAACTCAACTGAATTTGACTTTCAGACTACTTTCGGCCAAACTAAAATTCTACGTTCACAAAAGAAACGTCGACATTGATTCTACTTTAGTTGTAAAGAGATTATATTGTACGTTATTTTTTAACTTAATTTTCGATATTTCTAAATATATGTTTAGTTTCTTATTAATCGTTTTCTTTTTAATTATCTTGGATTGTTTTCTTGATCCAATCAACAAACGGTTCCACTCTAGTGTAATAGCTATATTTTCCTTTCAATCCGCACCCAAGGCCCCATGATGACAAACCAGCTGAAACCCAGCGATGTTCTCCCTCAAGTAGTGCTTGTCTGACAAAACTCCCGCCAGAATCTCCCTGACACGTGTCGTTACCACCAAGTCCACTTCCCGCGCAAAACATGACATTATTTTTATAAAAGAAAGGAGTTTTCGCACATGTTGAGCTGCTTTGGATAACGAATGCTGAGTGTTGTAGATATTTTGAATTCCTGTTCTTATTTAATGGAACTTGACCACGTCGAAGCACTTGGGTTAAACCCCATCCTGCAAAATAACCATGCCTGCCAGCTACAATGAGGTCTTCTCCCTTCTTTGGTAGACAAACGGTTCGTACAAATGGTCCAAGTTTCACTTTCTTAAGTAGTTTGACCAAGGCAATGTCGTTCTCGTATTTTGGATCGTCTTTATAATTTTGGTGGATGTAGATCGAATCTGCATCAAGATCTACTTGAGCGGGTTCCCTCACTCTTAAATGATCGTCGCCAACTTTAATGGTGTATCTAGAATTGAAGGAATACTGAAAATATTATCTGCAAGTTTGTCTGTCTGTCTTTCTGACTGTCTATCAATCTGCCTGTCGGTATGTGTTTATGTATTTATTATTGTCTGTCTAGCTGCTGCCTTGTTAACATTTGATGTACGTTTTCAAGTTGTTGTTTATAGTTGTCTGTCTGTCTTCTAGTTTACTTACTGGCTTGAAGGTATTACTTCAGGTTCTCGTTTGTTTGTAAATTGACTTCTGTAGTAAAAGCAATGAGCTGCTGTTAGAACCCACACTGTAAATTTGATGGAGCCATTATGGCCCCAAAAAGAGGGCCAAAATTTTGACCCAGATATGGCTTTATGAAAGGGGGCCATTTTGGCTCAACAAAGAGGGCCATTTTAAGTTGGGGCCATTATGGCCCCCAAAAGGGGGCCAAAATTTTGACCCAGAAATGGCTTTATGAAAGGGGGCCATTTTGGCTCAAAAAAGAGGGCCATTACATTTGGGGCCATATTGGCCCCAAAAAGAGGGCCAAATTTTTGACCCAGAAATGGCTTTATGAAAGGGGGCCATTTTGGCTCAACAAAGAGGGCCATTTTAATTTGGGGCCATAATGGCCCCAAAAAGAGGGCCAAAATTTTGACCCAGAAATGGCTTTATGAAAGGGGCCATTTTGGCTCAACAAAGAGGGCCATTTTAATTTGGGGCCATAATGGCCCCAAAAAGAGGGCCAAAATTTTGACCCAGAAATGGCTTTATGAAAGGGGCCATTTTGGCTCAACAAAGAGGGCCATTTTAATTTGGGGCCATAATGGCCCCAAAAAGAGGGCCAAAATTTTGACCAAGAAATGGCTTTATGAAAGGGGGCCATTTTGGCTCAACAAAGAGGGCCATTTTAATTTGGGGCCATAATGGCCCCAAAAAGGGTGGCCATTTTGACTAATCAAATGGGTCATTGTGGGGGCCCAAATTTGTGTATGAAAAAAAAAAATGGACCTGTATTTATTAAATATACAACACTTCATACCATGCTGCTGACATTAAGTTTTAATTTAAATGTTCTTCAATATTTTAATATTAAAATATTCCAAGTACTACTATTATTGTATATAGTACAATAATTAGACTACTGATTGATACAATATGCTATCAAATTGCATCTAATTGTATAAATTTGACCATTCGAAGTAAAGTTCACCTAGTAAGTTGAACTTCAACAAAAGCGAGCGAATTCTTCCTTATAAATTCAGTGAATTGTAATATTTAGACTTGATTGTAAGAAACTATATGTCAAAACATGTTATTGTATTTATTATGTCACAGTTTTCCAGAAAAGAAAATAACCTAAAGACCCATGGTTACTTACCAGTATGACGTGTTGTTTATTTTGATTTGGGTGCTAAAATTCAATCGCAGTAAGTGTTATTATGGAAAACAAATAAAACAAAAAGCTTACCGTAATGATTTAGTAAGAACGTGAATACCCACTCAGATCGTAGAATATATCAAAATGTCTGAATGTGTTATTTTCATGGTCCATGAAATTAAGTATTTTGTGCGATGCATGCTGGTAAGTGACCATGGGTGTTCAATGAACCGACTTTGAATTCTGAAAAGCTCTAATTAGAGTTTGACAAAACATTCATAAAGGTTGTCACTGAAACAGGACTTCTTTCAGTAACAACCCCCATGAGTGCCATCTCAAAAAAATTGTATGTTTTTTTTCCAATTGTTGGATACTCCATATTATATACAAAGTAGGTGGAGAGTAAAATAACTATGGCATCAACTATTTTTTTAGAGGTTATATCACATACGATAATCCCTTCAGCAACAACATACATGATGTCCGAGCTGAAGAGATCATCATTTTATTAAAATATAATAACTGGTTGGACCACATTTTTAATAATGTTGTCCAAGCTGGTTGGTGCCTGAAAACAGAAAAATATATAATTAGTAATTATTGAAGATACAATTTTTTAATATTATTAAACAGATACTACCCCAGCTGTAGAGCACTCAAAAAGGCAAAGAAACAATTTGTTACACCTTGTTTTTCTTACCAACTTCTCTGTTCTCTCCTAGCGTGTTTACATCACTGTATATAGACATGTGTGCTGTTTTATATTTCTTAATTAATGAGCAGTTAAACATCCAATGTGTAATTTCGAATTTCAATTTGACATTATGTTAATGTAAGCTGGAAGTATTTTCACAATGACTAAAACATCAAAAAAGTACATATGGGTAACATACAGGTACATACCAGTAGAAGTTTGTATACTCATATATTACCTCTTTATGTACCCGTATGTTACTTGTATGAACTTGTGTGCTGTTTTAGTCAGGATTAAATTACAGTTCATACATAAAAAGAGCTATTTAACATTGATTAGTAAAAAATTACAATACAATCAAGTACGTTTTTTAACATGCCCCTGACATTATATTTATGAGATAGAAGAATTACATATTTCTGTCAGTATCATTTTGTAAATTTGGCTTGTAAACCATTCATTCTCCATAGTATATACCTTCACTATCTTAATGACTGCATCCTGGTATTGTGAATTATGTTCACCCTTTTTGTTGGTTGGCCTCAGTGCTTTCGATGCAATTCTTATGCTGGCTCTTGCTTTACATTCTGCAGGAAAAATTTAACGTTATTGAAAACAAGAAATTGTATTTGCATAAATAAAGCTATTGATCATTGCCTTGGGAGAAATAATGGAAGAGCATTTAACAGGTTCATTCATCCATTTACATATTATTTACAAGTCTTCTAGGTTTGCTTATACCAGCTTAGACAACCATTCAATAATGCATGTATTTTATACCATATATGTACCTTCTTCATCACACCCACTATCCACAGCATCCCCAATTTCTTTCTCAACATTTCCAAATCTAGACTGGCTCTTTTCAGCAAAACTTAAAATTCTTTTTACCCAGACATCTTTGAAATTTGACTTGATTTGGCTGGCAAGGTCGTCATTCCTCATAACTCTACCTAACTCTGATTTTATCTAAAATATAAATCATAATTTGTTAATACCATGACTGCCTCCATAAGTACTGAGGTAATTTTTATAAAAATGGCTGTAATGAAAACATTTTTTAGTAACAATGACGTCATATTGAAATAGGGGAATTATATCTCCATTTTATCAAAAAATGAAATGCAAAATAAGAATGGAAATACATCACATAATACAATATTTTACTCACATATAACATGTTCTGGAGAGCTGGAAACTCAGTCACCATGTGATTGATGCCTTGTGCATCAACCAAGATAGCTTTTCTTCTTCTGCTATATGTTTTGTTCATAAGCTCTTGTATGATCACATGATCTTTTCTTGCTTTTTTCCACTCCTTTTTCATTTCCTTTACTGCACTTTCAAGCTCATCATCATCTAGTTCTATGTCTTTTGGGACTTCTGTCCAGCCTTTAGGGTGAGTTGACTTCTTCTTAGGGCGCCCTCCATTATCCACCACGCTACTTGTGTCCAATTGTGCTTTTTTTCGCTGAAGCTACTTAAACCTATTTTGCAATTTCTTTTCCCAGGAGCCCTTTGAAAAAATAAAAAAATATTATAACTTTCGCATTTTGATTGTTTTTTTTTTTTTTGCATAATATTGATCAATTTGTATTCTATAAAACAAATAGAAAAGTTGCTTTCTGTATTGTATGCAGTTATAAAGCACTTGGGGATTGTCAGAACACTTAATTAAGAGGTGATGAGTAGCAACTCGGACCGCTTAGTGGAATGATTCTCTTAACACTGTCGTGTTCTGACATCCCTGCATGTGTTATAACTGCACAAAGAATACCTTTTCTATTTGTTTAATAATTATACACACAATTAAAAAAGCCATCAACTCAATTACTTGAAACTGAAGGTTCACTAATAAACTGGGATTAAACAAGATCAGGATGAAGGTGTAACAATAATGGATAAAATAAAACATTGAACTTACCCATGGATTGCAGTGATCACCAATTGGTGGGTCCTGTAGAAAAGGATATCTGTGAACAATCCTTTGCGCTATAATTTCCCTTTCGCTCTTTCTTGGTGTTTCACTAGAAATGTTTCTCACATGTGTGCAAATATCCCTGACCATTTCATTCATCAGATTTGAAGAGAGAAATTTGCCTTTTATACCTGCTTCTACAGCAGATGAGAACTGTTTTAACAAAAACAAATAATATATTAAAAAAATTACCATTAACTCTTAGTCAACATAATACATTTTCAGTAGAAAACATAGAATAATATATTATTTTCTTGTTATATTTTGACTGTCTAGTAGTTACAAATTATACAGCTTTACTTAACTGACAAATGAAAATAACTCTTTTTTGTAAAAAAAAAGGGCTATGTGGTAGACATTGACCTGTAAGTAAACAAAAGAGGAAAAGGAAAATAGAAGAAAACGGAAGAGTGGAGGTTAGGAGAGAGTGTAAGAATGAGGAAAAAAAAATAAATAAATAAATAAATAAATAAATAAATAAATAAATAAATAAATAAATAAATAAATAAATAAATAAATAAATAAATAAATAAATAAATAAATAAATAAATAAATAAATAAATAAATAAATAAATAAATAAATAAATAAATAAATAAATAAATAAATAAATAAATAAATAAATAAATAAATAAATAAATAAATAAATAAATAAATAAATAAATAAATAAATAAATAAATAAATAAATAAATAAATAAATAAATAAATAAATAAATAAATAAATAAATAAATAAATAAATAAATAAATAAATAAATAAATAAATAAATAAATAAATAAATAAATAAATAAATAAATAAATAAATAAATAAATAAATAAATAAATAAATAAATAAATAAATAAATAAATAAATAAATAAATAAATAAATAAATAAATAAATAAATAAATAAATAAATAAATAAATAAATAAATAAATAAATAAATAAATAAATAAATAAATAAATAAATAAATAAAAAATAGATAATAAAATAAATAATAAAAAATAAATAGGTAAACAAATAATTAATAATTGTAAATAAACAATAAAATACATAACTAACTAGATAAATAAAAAATGAATAAATGACTGAATGAATAAGTAAATGAATAGATAAATAAATTAGTTAATTTATTGATAAAATAAAATAATGATAAAATAAATGATGTAAAAATAAGTGAATGTGTGATTCAATACATAAATGATATTATAAAACAGTGGTAGAAAATATATAGATGCAAAAAATGAATAGAAAAAACGAAAAGTAGGTGAATAGATAAATAAAGAAATAAAAGATTAATAAAAGCAAGTGGGTTATAATAATACAAAAATAAAAATGTGAATAAATGGATGAGTAAAAGAATAAAAAACAGTGGCGGTTGGAATGATGGAGATGAAAAAACTGTGGGGAGAATGCAGAAAACAGCTGGATTAGAGGAGAGGAGGTTGTTGGTGTATGGGTAGGATTAGGTCAATGTAAAAACACACGCCAAAAAGCAGGTATTCGTACCAACACATCAAGGGGGGAGGGGGTGGTGGAATGCTTAAGAAATTAAGCATTGTTGAGTGGGGATGATGTTGAGAATGTAATGCGTGTGTGAGAATGGAGAAAGTAGGTATGGTTTAGAATACTGATGGAGCGTGTATATGTAACAACGAGACGGGAAATTAGGAACTGTGATGTAAGGTTGATGTACAGAAATAAACGCATGTGTGTGAGAATAAATTGAGTCTGTATGGTGCAGAATAATGATGGAACTTGTACATATAACAACGAAAACAATAACGGATATGTGTAAATATTAAATGAAATACAGAATACCCAGGAAATAGTATTTGATGGGTTATTATTTGTAATAATGGCGACGCGCGGGGAATCAGTGATGAGCTCATGTGGTATATATATACGTGACGATCTCGTGGGAAGGATGGGTGAAGAAAAAACACCGAGGGAGAACAAGGGAGAGGAAAAGTTGATTATCCTGCCATCAGTAACTCATCAGGGGCTAAGAATGATGGCAGAGATCAAGTCTATATGTTTCATAACTCGAGGCGCCTGAGTCTTAACCCTACATATGACAATACAACTTTGGCGAGAATGTCACGTATACTGGGAGGGTAAATGGTGAAAGTGGGGTGGTGAAGGAACTAAGTGGACTAATAAACATATCTGTCTAGTTAGTGCTGACCTTTGTGGGAGTTTAGCTCTCTAAATTACCATGATATTCATGCAATTTATTCCATCATATACGCTTTTTTATCCATATACGTGACCGTCTCGTAAAGTTGATAGTACACGTCGGGTGGGCTTACGGCCGTGAGTTATGAAACGTGTTGGTCCTAACCTCTACCATTTGCCTCAACCCCTGATGATTAGCTTATGGTAGGACTATCTACTTATCTCCCCTTCGGCTCACCTTTCCTTTCTATTTTTACGTCCCCTCCTTCCCTCGAGACAGTCACGTATATCCACACGAACTCGAGTTCACTTTGCGCCTTTCTTTATTGACATTGTTATTTTATATTGCCGTTATTTTTACATTATTTTTACATTTTTATTTTGACCTTATTTTTTATTCTTATATATATATTTATTATTATTTACTCGTTATCATTATTATTATCATTTATTATTCATAACATATTTTTATTCTCACTTCTCTTTTATGAATTTCTTTCACCATTATCATACCATTATCATACCACTGTTCACTCCACATACTTACCTGTTCCATTCAACCTCAATTTGAAACTCCACTTATATTCACACTTACTTTCCACGACTTGCACTCTACAACTCTTACATCCACACACACCTTCCCTCAATTGATGTGTTGGTACGAATACCTGCTTTTTAGCATGTCATTTAGCATTGACCTAAATTTTTATCCATTCGCATACATATATTTTTTTTATTTACATACAGGTCTATGCATTTGCACATGACTCTTTTTTTAATGAAAACAAAGAGAATAAACAGATTCCCATTTAAATTTGTACTTTCCCATTTAAATCTGTACTTAAGCAAATGTTGTTGATGTGTGCTTAACACACAGAACAACCATGCAATCAGAGAAGTTCACTTCAGAAATAATATACTCTGATTGGTTGATCTGTGTGTTTAGCACACATCAACAACATTTGCTTAAGTACAGATTTAAATGGGAAAGTACAGATTTAAATGGGAACCTGTTAATATCTTTATTTGTATAATATCTACATATATATACCTTAATAGCTAGTTCAAAGTAAATGATTAATCAAATTGCTATGGTGGTTTTTCCCTCGATCTTCTTTTCCCTCTGTATTCCCAACCATATATAATCATTGATAACATACATAAATTTACATTTAGTTTGCTTATAATACCTTGCTCTCTCTCTTTCAACTAGCTGAGTGTGTTCTTGGGCCTCCTCTCTGATTTTTATCCCTCACCACAAATCTATATTTGAATTGAGCGTAATTTTAAATTCTAAAGTTAATTATTATATATGTACATTTTGAGTATTCAGAAATTGCCTGTTTGAAAATAATGATTGTAATATGATGTATACATTTACAATTACCTATATTCATGTACATATTTACCTTTCAAAGGGAAACAATCAGTAGCTAATTTAGAAGGAAACAAAGAAATGCTTAAAAGAGAGGATGGAAACCTGAAGGATAATGATCTTATTTACAAGTAAGAAAGATGATATAAATAATAATAAATGTTGTAAAAAAAGTTCATATGAATTATTTACTTATCCAGTTCTTTTTATTTTGATGCAAATAGGCCATCATGGGCAAATATCCTTGGAACAAAGTACAAAGTTGGAGCTATCATTCATATTGGCTTTGATGACTTTGGTATATATGCAAGTTTACCAATATTGGAGCCAAAATGGCTCTAATAAAACTATGCCAAAACAGCTCCATTGGGGCCAAAATAGCATGTTAGGGCTATTTTGGCTCATCATAGGGCCAAAATGGTTCTAGTTTCAAAATGCCAAAACAGCACCTTGGGGCTAAAATGGCTCCATCAAAATTACAGTGCATTGCCTGTTAATCAGTGCTCCACCGCATATTAACGCTAAATTACCTGAAAAAAGCAAAGCATAGAGTGAAGTCATTTAACCCGTGAAATAGACATAATACACTTTAGTAAACTATAATTCCATTGTTTTCTTTTGACTATTACACTTTATATATAGCAAGCCATTTCTATCGCACGGGTTAAATGCCTTCACTCTATACACCTAATTGTAATTAGACATTTAGGGGAAAGAAAAGACAAATGAAGATCACTCAAGCTGAACTATTTCTTTTGTTATTCCTTTCTTACTAAAATACTAATGTTTTTTTTAAGGCAACAAACTTGCGATTAGGTGTATAACGTTACAATACTCATAAAGCTCATAAAGACTAATTTAAACAATCTTGTATTTGAGATACAATGTAATGATGATGGTGATGATGATGATGATAATAATAATGTTCATAAAGATGGTGATGATGTTCAAAGTGATAATGTTGATGTTAATGTTGATTATAATTATGATGACAATGACGATGGCAATAATGGTAATGACGAGTAAACCACTCAACATACCATCCCAGCCCGCTTTATGTATTCCAACTTGCCATGGCCATGTTCCCCGACCAGCCCTAGTACCTCCAACCATCATGGCACGAAAGGATGTAGGACTTACTCCACATGGTGAATAATCTAAAAAATGAAATAATTCGAGTGATGACGTCATAAAAAATATTTTCACTTTATCATACTTTTGGTTCAAATTTTGATGGGCAATCACAAAAGATGTTCAGGTAGCAAATTTGACCAAAATTCGTTCAAAAGCAGCTGATCATGAGATATGGCTACTTGAATATATAGTTTCCCCATAGAAAACACTGTATTTTCGGCTCTGTTCTAAACTTTTGAATTGGAACAGAGCGTAGTCTACAGTGTTTTGTATGGGGAAATTATATGTTCAAGTGGCCATATTTTGGCCATTTCTACTCTCAGCTGCTATTTTACCGAATCTCGTCACATTTGGAGTGTGAACGTCGTCTTAATTGGCAACCAAAAAGTGTTAAAGCCAAAATTTATTTTTTCGTGACGTCACACTTTAGTATTCTATATATAGTTCTTATTGATGGTAGCATATTATTGGCTTTGTGTATGTAAGCGATAATCAATGAAAATGGAGACATAAAACAATTATATAACAGTTAACATTGATTGCATTAATACTCCACTAAACATATGCTGCTTGTTTTATTTGCGCTGTTCTTGTTTTTTTTCCTTGGTACGGCGGCTAACGTTCTATGCTATTTTGTTGTACTGTGGTCGTTTCCATATCGTGTATATCCCTATTGGTGTCTTTGCCCCATCACTACCACAAATGGTCCCTTTTAAACAATATATTATACATTGTGTACTGACATTATATACTGACAGTACTTATACTGACAGTACTAACGTAATAGCGTAATAGCAGTACTGGGGTAATAGAGTAGTTGCGTATTTGCGTACTAGAGTAATAGAGTGCTAGAGTAACAGCGTACTAGCGTACTAGAGTAATAGCGCAACAGCGTACTAGCGTAATAGCGTAATAGCAGTACTAGGGTAATAGAGTAATAGCGTACTAGCGTACTAGCGTACTAGCGTACTAGAGTAATGGCGTAACAGCGTACTAGCGTAACAACGTACTAGCGTACTAGAGTAGCGTAACAGCGTACTAGCGTAACAGCGTACTAGAGTACTAGCATACTAGAGTACTAGCGTACTGGAGTAATAGCGTAACAGCGTACTAGCGTAACAGCGTACTAGCGTAACAGCGTACTAGCGTAACAGCGTACTAGAGTACTAGCGTAACGGCGTACTAGCGTACTAGCGTACTAGCGTAATAGCAGTACTAGGGTAATAGAGTAATAGCGTACTAGCGTACTAGAGTACTAGAGTAATAGCGTAACAGCGTACTAGCGTAACAGCGTACTAGCGTACTAGCGTACTAGCGTACTAGCGTAACAGCGTACTAGCGTAATAGCGTAACAGCGCACTAGCGTAACAGCATACTAGAGTACTAGAGTAATAGCGTAACAGCGTACTAGCGTAACAGCGTACTAGAGTACTGTTTTGTGTAAAATGTCAAGCTCTAAATCGACATATTTGTTCTTACAACCCGCGCTTGGTAAACGGAATACCAATTGACAATCGGATCACGCGAGTAAGTTCAGCGACTTACAGTAATAAAACTTGTATTGTTGATAATGATATTTCATGTATGATATATTTTTGTTTATTCTACTTGTTTGCACGCCCTTGACGACAGTGAAATCACTCTCGCGCGCTGATTGCGCTTGTGCTGTAGTTATATAATGTCCTCAAATTGAACTCGTTCCGGAACTCAGAAGATTTGTAAACATACACAATTGATCTATCGTAGGTCTCTATAATTGACGGTTTTTCTCTCTACAAAAGAGCAAGAGAGCAATTTTACAACTTAACAATAACTAAAGTAATTGGAAGTTAACGGCTAGAAGTTTACCTAGCACAGGTAAGACAAGCAAGCGTGCCTTTAAAAGTGAGTGTTTTATAATATCGGTCACACCCCGGGGCCGGGGGGGGGGGGGGGGTGGCGGGGGGATGGGTACTACCACCCCAACTTGGGTGTGGGTGTACCGCCACGTCCTCAGAACCCTGACCCTATCCCAGACCTAGAATTTTGATTTCACATACCCTATCCCAGACTAAACCTAAGATTGTACACCCTGGCCCAGACTAAAAAAAACGCAAAAAAACGCAAAAACGGTTATATTTGCCAATTGTTTAATTGAATTTAAATCGTTTTCTGTGCCGGCAGAAAACGTAGCCTAGCAGGCTAAAACAACAACAGACAAAATGTCAAAAAGATACCTTATCCCAGACAAAAACCTTACCCTACCCCAGACAAATTGTAAAAAAATGATACCCTACCCCAGACCTAAAAGCCGAAAAACCATACCCTATCGGGTGGCACATACCCGTATAGTAAATATAGAGGAGTACCAACGCCCCCCCCCCCCCCCCCCCCCCCCCCCCACCCCCCCGGGGGTCACACTGGCAAATGAGCTAGAAACGCGCTAAGTAAACAACGAGCAAAAAAATGTTAACTTTTATCTGTTTGTACATACGATATGATAGGCCCCATTCCCACTAGCCTGCTAAAGTTTGGCTCAACCAAAATTCATACCAAAGTTTATTTCAACCAAAGTTTGGTTTGGAAACTTTATTCGCACTATAATGTTAGGCCGATCGCAAACGTCAACCAAGTGTCAATTGATAGATACATTTTAATAAGCGTCACGTTTTGGAGCAGATTCAGCTATTTTTAAATTTTTAACTACATTATTGTTATTAAAAAATATAGAACATCTATTAAAAAAATAGAACATTTCCCCGTACAAATCACGATAATATCACGGATTCATCTCTCTTCGATTGATCGAGCTAGTTTGTGGTTTTTGTTGGCTTTGAACACACACATTGAAGAATCCAGGTTGACGTGATAATTACCAAACCTGTCAATTACCAAACCTGTCAAAATTGATTTTTTGAAGTTTGTTTGGCAGCGACAAATTTTGTCCCAACACAAAAATATATCCGCACTGCACTTTTCCTACCTCGTCGATGACAGAGTTTTTTGGTACAACAAACAAAATTTGGGCCCAAAATTTGTTCTAGTGCGGCCCCGGGTGTTTTCGCAATTGTGCTTTGTCCACAATTTTATTGTTTGTTCGATGAGAAATGCCAGGAATGTGTCAAGATTTTTGATCTAAACAAGCCCAGTCAAAAGAAAAACGTTTTGCTGTCGGAAGAACATCATTATTATTTTTTTTTGATAATATATTTATTACATGATATTTATTATCAATTTTTACCCTCGACTTTTTTCCCTCGACCCTCGAGGCTCAAACAAAACCTACACCCCGTCGATTGGGGCCACTTTTTGACCTCACTGAATTGGACTCGAATTGTTGCACAAAACATGTTTGAAACAATTCAAAAATTTGGTTCAAGTGACATACTGCATGTGACTTGCATGATTTTTTTATATTTTCCATTTTTGCGCTAATTCTGTATGAAGTTGAGTTATGTGTGACAACTTGTCTGTGTTAATATTAATTATTATTATTATGAATGAATAAAATCTTGAATGATTGACCTATTGACGACAAATGAGCATCAGCAATACTTCGCCATGCCATTTGGGCCGTTTGCACTAGTCTGACAAATATAGTTTTTTGTAGAATGTAAATTTATGCTAAATACTAAAACAAAACATTGTCTCAATTGTATTTCCACTACAAGATACTTGACCTCAGTGATTTAACACTAATCTAAATTTGATCTGTTATGATATGTCATGCACTGATGTAGTTAACAGTTTTGACATTTGACAAATTTCGGGGTAGGGCGACGGTGTCTTTGAGGTTGGGTAGCTAAAGATAACGTACAAGATATAAACGTGTCTTGATGACAGATTTGTTTGCAAAAACAAACAAATCTGGATATGTGGTTTGGTTTTGCGCATGACCATTAAACAGTTATTCGAAGATCTGGGTATCTAGCATTCATTCTCGCAAACAACGTCATGCCTACCTCACCTCTTAAATCTCTCTCCGTGAGAGTTGATTCAGAAGGGGTGAGGTGCTTGCATGAAAAGGTTAGCGAGAATCATTTTCGACCCATTGCGAATTTCTTTTTTGAAATAGTTGGATTCGTCAAGTTCTCTCCAGAACTGCAAAAGTACAGTGGCTACCTTTTGGACGTAACAAGGAACACTGTTTCATTGTAAGTATTGGTCGATCGTCTTTAAATTTTAAGACAAAACTTTGTACTTATATTATATTATGCGCGGCCAAACGGCAAAAACTATCATCGACTATCATCCCGGAGTAACTAATCGATGAAAATCGATCATCGGAAAGCTAATCGATAAATCGATATTAATCGATAATAATCAACTGATTAGTATCGATTAGTATCGGTAATCGATAAAAATCGATAATCACAAAAAAATCTAGAAATATCGATTAATATCGATTACTTTCGCTAAGTACCAAAAATAAAATCTATCAAAAACACAGTTTTAATTATGCAGCTTTATTTAAGGTTGTTTATTTTTACAATTAATTTAGTCTTTGGTTGATATTGGCCAGGCTTGTAGAGCGCGAGCTTTTCTCTACGTAATCATTTAATAATAAATTCAGTCCAAAACGAAAAAGATAAAAAATCGATAGAATTCGATAAAAATCGATAAAAATCAATAAAATCGATAATCACAGCAAAGCTGAATATCGATTTTTATCGATTTCCGATAATAATCGATTGATTAATATCGATTAATATCGATTTTATCGATTAATAGATTTAATCGATTAGTTACTCCGGGCTATCATGTGAAATTTGAACATGTTCAAACTCTATGATAGTCCATGATGTCGATGATAGTGCATGATAGTTGGTGGTGAAACGCACATGATAGTTGGAACTATCATCAACTATCATGAACTATCATTGCCATTTGGCCGAGGCTTAATGAGGTGTGCGTGTTATAAAATGCTTCAGTAATTTGCGCTCTCGGCTTCAAATAATCATGATTGACAAACGAAAACATTTATAGATGGCTTGAATATTTGTTGGCTTGTTGTTCAAGAAAAAAAATCAAATAGCTACACGCACACCTCATTAGCATGTTATTTCACACATAAAGTCATTTGCATTTTAGAAGTGGGTTAAATTATACGAAAACGCTCTATTATGTGATGAACTATATGCAAAGTGTATGTTGTAGTTATGTACCGGTAGTCACTATGTATCAGCATGTGACAAATAGAGGATATAACATGATGGCATAATAATAATGCAATGTTTTAGGAACATTATCTTCATTATAATATCATGAAGATATCACAAGTAGCATATTTCCTTGTAAAACACTCATTTCTATATAATAAAAGTTTTAAATTGTCATTTTAAAGTGGAATATCATTTTTAATGTTTCTAAAACTAGAATATTATTAATGTTTTTTTCTTCTATTCATTTGTAGCTGCTTCATCTCTTTGCACAAGCATGGTTAATGGGGGATCAATTCTCCAAAGTGAATCCTTGCTGTGGCTGAAGAGAATCAACATTCGTCTGGGGGGGGAGGGTAGCATTTAGACGACCATATCATGCAACAATATCTCGAAGCATTCCGTATGAGGTTTTCAAAATAGCAAGGCGAGTGATATCAGAAAACAACAGTGGCAGTTTTTATGAGCCAAGATGCTATATAAAGAAGAATAACAAGGCTGAGGTTATTTCTTTTACCTCCCTTTACTCATTCCAGAAATTCATGTCAATGATTTCTGGATTGAGTATTGTGGAGGTAAAGAAATACTTAAGTAAGACGCTTAAAGCAAGAGGAAGGGAAGACCACAAAGTAAGGCTTTTGGTGGAGGAGGAGAAACAGTTGGCATTTACATTCTACATAACAAGAGGACAACTAAACATCTCATTTGAGTATGGAGAGTGGAACTGTGCCAACTACCCTAAACATAACTGCTACTTTGATCCTGACACATTTTTTGACTGACCTCGCCGTCTCCACACCATGTCAATCTGATGAGGAATATACATTGTATAAGACCTACCTTATTCAGTCTACACCATCACCTGATGAGGACTAGCAGTATATAACCATCGCCCGATGAAGACTAGCACTGAAATAGTTGTTTTTTGATATCACTCTCAGTCTACACCTTCGCCCGATGAAGACTAGCAGTATATAAGACCTACACTATACAGTCTACACCATCGCCCTTCGTGTTTCTACAAAAAGTCTCTAGTACATATACCCTTTAAAAGCAGGTAAACTATCAACTATTTGTGCACTAAAATGGCTCCTGTAGGAGCCACCCATCTATAAAAAAGTGAATGGTAGTACAATGCAATTTTTCAAATTGTTCTTTTAATGTTATTGTTATTGTTGTACAAACTTTTAATTTACTATTGACTTCTATTTACACAATAAATATTAATTCTGTACATGACTTTGGTAATTGCTTAATTAAATATATTTTTGTTTTTAAATTAATTACAAATATATATTAAAAAATATAAGGTAAATGAAAACCTTAGAAAATTCAACTCAATTCAAGTTGTATTTAAGAGTTAAAAATTAAGAAGGAAATATATAACTTTCCATGCAATTTCACAAATGAAAATGGAAGCTGTCAATAATATTTACATTTTTGGTTGATATGTACAATTAATTGCTATCAACTGTTTTGGTCTACACCAAATTGCAAGAATGCTGTCACATGAAAGTTAATCTAATAACAAAGGAATAACAAAAGAAAGAGTTCAGCTCGAGTGATTTTCTTTTGTCTTTTAATTAATTCCTTTCCCATTAAATTACACAAGTGAGAACATGTTCTTGCAATTAGTTGTATACCAACAGGAAAATCTCATAAATCATGTTATGTCTTCAAACATTTACCATTGTTTAGTTTTTATGCTTGTATGAGTGCACACAAAATATCTGTGAAATGCACATTCTTGAATAATACTGAATAGTGTTGATGAAAAACAAAAGAATTTGCATGCATAAATGCCCAATTTAGTGTCACAAGTATTTACTGATTGCACTCAACTAACCTTGCAATTTTTATTAGTTGTAATTATATTTTATTATATTATATGTCTAACATTTTATGTTTTTTTTCCTGGGAGTTTCAGGTGATGATCCATACTGAGTACAAATACAAAATGCATGCAAAAGTTAGAGTACAAACACTAAAAGTGTGCAACATAAATACCACTAAATACTGCTAAATTATGCAAATTATTTTGTTCTCTATTGTTTAATCAAAACTATTTAGTGGTAAATAGTACAAAGTATTGCACACTTTTAGTGTTTGTACTCTATCACTATTTAGTACTAAATAGTATTAATCTAACAATGGAATTATATTAATATAATTGGCACAGGGTTCTTTAAAAACGAAAAAACAAATAAGATAATAATGACGATAGGTTATAATCAACCACAGTTTGCTATGTTCAAGATATTTTATTCGAAATATAAAGAGCCGGGTTTTTTTATAAACGACAAAACAACACTGAAATGATTTCTGTAATACGACAATCAGTATATTGTTTTGGAACGTTGGTGTTGATAGTTGGCCGGGGTTCTTTATAAACGACAAAACAAAACTGAAATGATTTCTGTAATACGACAATCTGTATATTGTTTTGGGACGTTCGTGTTTATAGTTGGCCGGGGTTCTTTCATATAAACGATAAAACAAAACTGAAATGATTTCTGTAATACGACAATCAGTATATTGTTTTGGAACGTTGGTGTTTATAGTTGGCCGGGGTTCTTTCATATAAACGATAAAACAACACTGAAATGATTTCTGTAATACGACAATCTGCATTGTTTTGGGACGTTCGTGTTGATAGTTGGCCGGGGCTCTTTATAAACGACAAAACTACACTAAAATGATTTCTGTATTAAATACGACAATCTGCATTGTTTTGGGACGATCGTATCGATAGTTGGCCGTGTTTTTTTATAAACGACAAAATAACACTGAAATGATTTCTGTAATACGACAATCAGTATATTGTTTTGGAACGTTGGTGTTTATAGTTGGCCGGGGTTCTTTCATATAAACGATAAAACAACACTGAAATGGTTTCTGTAATACGACAATCTGCATTGTTTTGGGACGTTCGTGTTGATAGTTGGCCGGGGCTCTTTATAAGCGACAAAACAACACTGAAAAGATGACCGATAATCGTGAAATAAAGTTTTGCGTTGTAATATTTTTGAGCAGTGGCATCGATCGAATCGATGACTGCCACTTACGATTCGTACGGAACGTACCGATCGTATGAATCGTGAGTGAAGGGGTGCGTTGCGGCTGTGAGGGATTGGGGATGAAACAACTACACAGGGTGACCATGTAACATTTTCGGACCGTGTTTATAAGTGTCATACTACTTTACTCGCAGTCGCTAGTGGCCGTAGTCGTTTGACAACGATGTATACATTTGTAACTGTGATACTAGTGTACTTGCAGTCGCTAGTGGCCGTAATCGTTTGACAACGGGGTATATATTTATAAGTGTCATACTACTTTACTCGCAGTCGCTAGTGGCCGTAGTCGTTTGACAACGATGTATACATTTGTAACTGTGATACTAGTGTACTTGCAGTCGCTAGTGGCCGTAATCGTTTGACAACGGTGTATATATTTGTAACTGTCATACTAGTTTACTTGCAGTCGCTAGTTGGCCGTAGTCGTTTTAGAACGAGGTATATATTTGTAAGTGTCATACTAGTTTACTCGCAGTCGCTAGTTGGCCGTAGTCGTTTAAGAACGAGGTATATATTTGTAAGTGTCATACTAGTTTACTCGCAGTCGCTAGTTGGCCGTAGTCGTTTAAGAACGAGGTATATATTTGTAAGTGTCATACTAGTTTACTCGCAGTCGCTAGTTGGCCGTAGTCGTTTAAGAACGAGGTATATATTTGTAAGTGTCATACTAGTTTACTCGCAGTCGCTAGTTGGCCGTAGTCGTTTGAGAACGAGGTATATATTTGTAAGTGTCATACTAGTGACTCGCAGTCGCTAGTTGGCCGTAGTCGTTTGAGAACGAAGTATATATTTGTAAGTGTCATACTAGTTTACTTGCAGTCGCTAGTTGGCCGTAATCGTTTGACAACGGTGTATATATTTGTAAGTGTCATACTAGTTTACTTGCAGTCGCTAGTTGGCCGTAGTCGTTTGAGAACGAAGTATATATTTGTAAGTGTCATACTAGTTTACTTGCAGTCGCTAGTTGGCCGTAGTCGTTTGAGAACGAAGTATATATTTGTAAGTGTCATACTAGTTTACTTGCAGTCGCTAGTTGGCCGTAGTCGTTTGAGAACGAAGGGGGGTTTTGATAATCACGAAATTCGTGATTATCTTTGTATACATACCATCATTTTTTGTCGCCGTTAACTTTGTCAGTAATTACTATATATACTATAGTTACTATTCACCACCCTACCCCATTGTTCTCTCTCTGCACTAAATCACTGATTGCTGAGTACCCGCGTCTGAAAGCAAAGATATTTAGTTATGTTGCAGTTCGCACTCTGCAATATCAAACATATTGCAGTTCGCACTCTGCAATATCAAACATATTGCAGTGTGTTTTGTTAAGTGTGTATAACTAATAATTTCCATTCTAGTAAGCATCATCAGACTTATAATTCATTAAATAATTTACTAGATAGCGATTTTTGGTGAAAAAAGACTTTGAGTACCAATGCCAGGATTCGAACCGAGACCTTCTGCATTGCTGTATCCGCGCTTTAAGCCATTATGCTACCCAGGCAACCGATGGAAAACTTGCAACAAAAACACGTTTAATGTCATCAAGTTCATTAGCATTCCTCTAAATAGAATTGATGAAATTATAACTAATTAGAGTTTGGTAAGCCTATTGTTATTATATTCAAAGAGACAAGAAACCGCTGATTATTATGCAACAAAGAGAACAATAATGGGACAGGCTATTGAATGATTATTACATTTTCATTGGCTGATAATATTATAACTAATTAAGCGGCGTTGACACGAGCAATTTTTCCTTGACAAGTATCCTTGACAATTTTCATTGCTCGTGTAGACGATCAGCAAGATTTCCTTGACAATTTTATATTGACAAGGTTTCCTTGCTCGTGTAGATGATGAACAAGTTTTCCTTGACAAGTTTAAGTTGTGCCCACAATGCCTTGCATTCAGCAGAGTACTAACATAATATTGGTTCCAGTCCCTTGTCGAGTAAAAAACAAAATGATTTATAGTTAAGTCCGATCAACTTGAAGTTTTACATGTGAAAAGTAAACACCAAAAGAAAAATTTTCTTCTTTTCACTTTTACAAATGTTACGATTTTTGGCGGGAAAATGACGTCACCAATTTTAGTGGGAAATTGAAATAGAGGGTTATGCAAAATTTTAAAATGCGCATTTGAAAGAACTCATTGAGATATGTTCAAAACCGAAGAGATAACAGTCAAAGTCAAATTTAATCAAAATATATGATTTTTGAAGTTTAGAAATGTTTTCTATTTTACATTCAAAAAATTATAACTTTAGATTAAATTTGACTTTGACTATTATCTCTTCGGTTTTGAACGTATCTCAATGAGTTCTTTCAAATGCGCATTTTAAAATTTTGCATTACCCTCATTTTAGATTTTCCTCTAAAATTGGTGACGTCATTTTCCCGCCAAAAATCGTAACATTTGTAAAAGTGAAAAGAAGAAAATTTTTCTTTTGGTGTTTACTTTTCACATATAAAATTTGAAGTTGATCGGACCTAACTATAAAAAGTTATTCAAAATCACGCTTAAAAACGCCGATTTCAGTACACTGCCAGCCCAGCGTGAAAGTTTGGTAAGCCTATTTTTATTATATTCAAAAACACAAGAAACCGCCGATTACTGTGCAAGAGAGAAAACAATGGGGCAGGGTGGTGAATAGTAACTATATACGATAGTCACTTCGGCCGGCTAGCAATATTAGATATATTGCAGTCAGCTTCGGGCTGCGCCCTCAGCTGACTGCAATATATCTAATATTGCTGCCGGCCTCAGTAACTATCTAATACATATATACAGACATCAAATTTCGTCGTTATCCCAATTACTTAATGACGAAATATGATATCTGTATATAAGGTGAATCAAATTTCGTCGTTATCCCAATTACTTAATCGTCGACGAAATACGATGTCTGTATATAAGGTGAACCAAATTTCGTCGTTATCCCAATTACTTAATGACGAAATACGATGTCTGTATAATAAGTGAACACAAATTTCGTCGTTATCCCAATTACTTAATGACGAAATATGATGTCTGTACTGTTTTTTGTAAAAAAGGGCTATGTGGTAGACATTGACCTGTAAGTAAACAAAAAAGGAAAAGGAAAATAGAAGAAAACGGAAGAGTGGAGGTTAGGAGATAGTGTAAGAATGGAGGGGGAAAAAAAATTAAATAAATAAATAAATAAATAAATAAATAAATAAATAAATAAATAAATAAATAAATAAATGAATGAATGAATAAATTAATTAATTAAAAAATATAAAAATAAATAAATAAATAAATAAATAAATAAATAAATAATTTATTTAAAAATAACTAAATAAATGAATAAGGAAATAAATAGATAAATAATAAAAAAATTTAATAAATAAATAAATCAAATAAATAAATAAATACATGAATAACTAGATAAATAAAAAATGAATAAATAACTGAATGAATAAATAAATGAATAGATAAATAAATTAGTTAATTAATTAATAAAATAAAATGATGAAAAAATAAATGATGTAAAAATAATTGAATGTGTGATTCAATACATAAATGATATTATAAAACAACAGTGGTAGAAAATATATAGATGCAAGAAATGAATAGGAAAAACGATAAGTAGGTGAATAGATAAATAAAGAAATAAAAGATTAATAAAAGCAAGTGGGTTATAATAATACAAAAATAAAAATGTGAATAAATGGATGAGTAAAAGAATAAAAAACAGTGGCGGTTGGAATGATGGAGATGAAAAAACTGTGAGTAGAATGTGGAAAACAGCTGGATTAGAGGAGAGGAGGTTGTTGGTGTATGGGTAGGATTAGGTCAATGTAAAAACACACGCCAAAAAGCAGGTATTCGTACCAACACATCAAGGGGGGAGGGGGTGGTGGAATGCCTAAGAAATTAAGCATTGTTGAGTGGGGATGATGTTGTGAATGTAATGCGTGTATGAGAATGAAGAAAGTGGGTATGGTGTAGAATACTGATGGAACGTGTATATGTAACAACGAGACGGTAAATTAGGAACTGTGATGTAAGGTTGATGTACAGAAATCAACGCATGTGTGGGAGAATAAAATGAGTCTGTATGGTGCAGAATAATGATGGAACTTGTACATGTAACAACGAAAACAATAACGGATATGTGTAAATATTACATGAAATACAGAATACCCAGGAAATAGTATATGATGGGTTATTATTTGTAATAATGGCGACGCGCGGGGAATGATGAGCTCATGTGGTATATATATACGTGACGATCTCGTGGGAAGGATGGGTAAAGAAAAAACACCGAGGGAGAACAAGGGAGAGGAAAAGTTGATTGTCCTGTCATCAGTAACTCATCAGGGGCTAAGAATGATGGCAGAGATCAAGTCTATATGTTTCATAACTCGAGGCGCCTGAGTCTTAACCCTACATATGACAATACAACTTTGGCGAGAATGTCACGTACACTGGGAGAATAAATGATGAAAGTGGGGTGGGGAAGGAACTAAGTGGATTAATAAACATATTAATAAACATATTTAAAAGTTAGAGACTCCGAGACATCAAAAACACGAAAAATCCGAGACTTACGAAAATCCGAGATTTTGAGACATCAATAACACCAAAAATGCGAGACTTTGAGGTATCAAAAAGACGACAATCCGAGACCTTCCTACTGTAAGTGTCGGTATCAGTATACAATATATATACCAAAACATAGACTTGCCCCAGGTCGACTTCGGTGTGTTTTCCGACAAAAAATGAACAAATCGCCCGAAAGCTAGCTGAACTGAAAGTTGCGAAGTAATTATTAGTAAGTCATTAAGTAATTGGGATAACGACGAAATTTGGTTCACCTTATATACAGACATCATATCTCGTCATTAAGTAATTGGGATAACGACGAAATTTGTGTTCACTTATTATACAGACATCATATTTCGTCATTAAGTAATTGGGATAACGACGAAATTTGTGTTCACTTATTATACAGACATCGTATTTCGTCATTAAGTAATTGGGATAACGACGAAATTTGATTCACCTTATATACAAACATCATATTTCGTCATTAAGTAATTGGGATAACGACGAAATTTGATTCACCTTATATACAGACATCATATTTCGTCATTAAGTAATTGGGATAACGACGAAATTTGTTTTTCGGAATATAGATAAAAATTATATATTTTTTTTTACTAACAAATATTCCGACATAGATAATGACGAAATTAAATCATCGTATGTAGACTAACATAATCACGAAATTCGTGATTATCACTATTCCCGGTCAAATTAATTCACGTGCCGAATGAATCTTGTAAAAGGCGAATTGAATTCTTAAGATTCTTCAGATACGAATCGAATTCCCCATCTACGAATCGATCGATTCGATCGATTTGAGTTCATCCGTGGGGTGATAATATTTCTCCCAGGATAGCTCTGCCAAAGAAATCCCAATATAATAGTGTAGTTTGATGTTTATTTAGTAAATGACTTTTGTTAATTCGTGATTGACTTTTATTGACTTTCTAAGGCGACATGGTAGGTGACTTCTATAATTTATGGTCAAAAATTATAAAATACAGGGATCCCAACCCCTTTTCATGGTTCACGAATAGAGTCGAATGGAGTTTTGGAATTTTCGATTCGAGTACAGTCGAGTATATCGGACATGAATGGAGCATAAAATACAACTATTTAGTACTATTCATGTTGCACTCTTTTTGTTTGTACTTTATTAGAGTGATTTTCATTAACCCGTGAAACAAAGTGTATTAGTTAAAGTGTATAATAGTCAAATAACAACAAAAGAACATAAAGAGTGTTTCACGGGTTAATGAAAACCACTCTACACATTCATATTCAGACACTGTAGATGTATATGCCTCTTTATACATGATATGTTATTAGTTTTCTCTTATTTGATGCACTTAGATTAAATATAAATACTGTACGTAACCTATAACATCTACTAGTGGTCAGTTCATATAATATATTTTCACTCAAAAGTTGAATCTGGCAAAGAAAAAAACATCTAGCTTGCAATTGTTTATGTCATAAATATTAGTTTTTTTGAACTTGCTACTGAATAAGTTATTTGGGTTGTAAAAGAGTTAATACAGTAAGGAATGTATAGGCATTCATGATGACTCAGTGTCTTGCTTTTTGATTCAACACAAATTTGAACAAAACTCCTAAGCTTTCAGGTCATAAATGCACATCATAGGTTTTAAGAGGCCGTCTCGGTAGTGATCGAGCAAAGCTGGAAATGGCCCAAAAATCGACCCACCTCAAAATTTGTACGATCAAAGCCTATCATTTGACTCATCTATCAGTGCAGTTGGTTTTGAGAAAAAATGATTTTTCGATTTTTAGACGCAAAAGTAGTAATTAGCATTTTTGAGACCAACCAACGCTCAAAAACTACAAAAACAAAGTCTTCTCTAACAAAATCTAAAAGCTTATTTTCTAAAAATTTCCTAATTTGGATTGAAGGGTATTAAGATATTAATTTTTAAGTTTGGTCTATTTTTGCACATTTTAAGTAGGTGTGAAGTAGGTGACATTCAGATGACTAAAAATCGATGTAGTTTTCATGACTCAAAGATGTCCTTGATTTCTTCTGAAAGCTCTATGTTTATGTTAACTTTTGGTGTGTTAAAATCCGCGGGCAACTACTTTCCTTTATACGAAAATCGGAGTTCATTTATAGTAATTTCAAGTTTTCGCAATTATCACGCAATCGAACTGTCATCGATAAACCAGACCGTAAACAGCAAAATACTATTAGTATTAAGCTAAAATGGTTTGCTGAAACTTAAAAACATTCATTACCTTGTAAACAGTTAAAAATTGAAAAAACAAGAGTGAATTTAAAAATAAAGCGAACTATTTTTGACTACAGACAATATGCTTCGAATATGCTAATTAGGTAAACATTGACAGCGACAAGAAAAACAAACTTTTTCCATTGGAATTTCTCAATTAAGCCTTTGTATCCAACGATTAGATTAAAAAGAAGCTATTTTAAATCTTATGAAACACATCGAAGCCCTGTCGATATAAAATAAATGTTGGAAAAATTGATTAACTGTTTGACGTGTGTGGCCTTGTCAATTTCATTATGTAATTTGCAATTTTTCGTCTATTACATGTCTTTTAGAAAAAGTCCGGATGTGACGCAGGCTAGACGTGTGTGGCCTTGTCAATTTCATTGTAATTTGCCTTGTAAAAACACAAGACAAGTACAGCAATAGATATATTTTGAAAACTTTGCTTTTACGAAAAAAATTACGATAATCTTTCCTGTCTAAGCTATTACATCTTATTTCAATTGCGCTAAAAGCTTGGCAATGTTTAGTTCATGTTGTAAAAAAAATCTACTTGACTCGCCGCAAGACAGTCAGCTAAGAACTGATTTCGCAAGCACGACCCTCGAATCTTTATTTTCTTTGATAAGTTTGTTTTACAAGAATTACTTACAATACGACACATTCAGTAGCTTGTTCACAGTACTAGTTAGTAAAGCGAACTTCATGGCAAAGTGTGGAATAGGCGTTTATCTTGGGAAAGAGCGTGGTAGCTCTTTACATCGTCGAAAAATAGATGAAGAAACGGTATCGATAGCACAATCAAGCTCGACATAACTTCCCATTTATAAACAAACTGGGCATTTCCTACGAAGGAGATCTCATACTTTACAGAGCAATTAAGACTCCAGCTATTTTCAGATGTGTCTACTAGCTTCAACTGATTATTTCAATGAATTAATTATTAGAATATCACACTTTTGCTTTCTGTAAAGGGATATGTGAATCAGCTGAGTAACGACGTACTCAGTATGTGTGACAGATATCGAGATGAAATTGGTATTTATTGGAGAGGTCGACATATATAAGCATTGATATATCAGGCTTCAAACATAGTTGGATCAGATGATTTGATGCGCGTAATTAAAGTGACGCGATATACATGATATAAGCTACACATTCAATAAGTTTTCAATCAAAATTGTAATAATAATTGTGTTCCATTAAATTAGCAATATGTCGACCGTGTAGAGAAACGTATGGTGGTATAAAGCTAACTGAAAATACCGATACAATAAGTAAGCCATAGTCATTTCCTATGCAATAAACTCAACGCCAAAAGGCGCAAAAGTATCACCTTTTATAGTATCAACTATCCCCCAAAACACATTCTCCTCGATCATATCGGTGATTGACAAATTAAAATACTTATTTTAGATTTCATTTACAATTATATTTCTCACTTGTCAGTTTTTTCATGATCTTTGACAAGACAATGTATATATCAAACATAAAATCATGAATAAATTAAAGTAATTTCATAAAGATAAATGGGAATAAAAAAGTAATAGAGGGCTAATAAGGGTCTGCTTACGCAGGCTAGGTAGAATATGATTACAACTAAAGCTTTTTGTGTTCTAAAAATTTGATTTTTAGGTCAGCTCTAAACAAAAACAAAATCATTTGAACTGATTTATTCGCTTAATAATCGCGCACTAAATCTTATCTGAATTCGACCGCGCCCTTTATGGCTGTTGGCCGTGCATTCAGTAAGACTATTATAAGTCACTCATAGCAACCGGTTAGTGAAATCAGGCACAGCGATATAGATTACAGTGTTGATCCTGCAGATGATATTATTCAACGTTTAAAACAACTACACATTGAACAGTAGCATTGTAAGGAATCGATATACCACCCATCCTCTTCACAAGATACTGCGTCATCTCAAAAAGAGTCTAGCCCTTTGTCAAAAGAAGAAGACCCACACAATATAACATGTGATGCATTGAATAGTTTCCTTGTAATATCAAGCCTTAATCCAGTTGAACAGGTCCTTACACGTCCAAAAGAATGTCACTACAACCACCAGCCACATACCCCTTCTATATCCTCCCAGAACGGCAGAACGGTGCTAGCTAGCTTGTATCTGTTTGTATCCAGTGAATACGGTAGATGAAATTGCAACTTTTCAAACACGTTCTTTCATAGTAGAGTGGACAGAATTGAAGCAGATTCGAAGAGGCAAATCAGGTGTTCTTTAACTCAAACATTAACGGCTGAATCTACTCTAAAGGCTAAAACAGCTAGTTAACAAGTACAATGTCGATCAGGGGTCTATAGAAAATCAAAATTAGACATGTAATAGACGAAAAATCGCAAATTACATAATGAAATTGACAAGGCCACACACGTCAAACAGTTAATCAATTTTTCCAACATTTATTTTATATCGACAGGGCTTCGATGTGTTTCATAAGATTTAAAATAGCTTCTTTTTAATCTAATCGTTGGATACAAAGGCTTAATTGAGAAATTCCAATGGAAAAAGTTTGTTTTTCTTGTCGCTGTCAATGTTTACCTAATTAGCATATTCGAAGCATATTGTCTGTAGTCAAAAATAGTTCGCTTTATTTTTAAATTCACTCTTGTTTTTTCAATTTTTAACTGTTTACAAGGTAATGAATGTTTTTAAGTTTCAGCAAACCATTTTAGCTTAATACTAATAGTATTTTGCTGTTTACGGTCTGGTTTATCGATGACAGTTCGATTGCGTGATAATTGCGAAAACTTGAAATTACTATAAATGAACTCCGATTTTCGTATAAAGGAAAGTAGTTGCCCGCGGATTTTAACACACCAAAAGTTAACATAAACATAGAGCTTTCAGAAGAAATCAAGGACATCTTTGAGTCATGAAAACTACATCGATTTTTAGTCATCTGAATGTCACCTACTTCACACCTACTTAAAATGTGCAAAAATAGACCAAACTTAAAAATTAATATCTTAATACCCTTCAATCCAGATCAAACAAATTGATTGTTTTATAATAGCATTAGGATAGAGGTATCACCCATAGGAAATTTTTAGAAAATAAGCTTTTAGATTTTGTTAGAGAAGACTTTGTTTTTGTAGTTTTTGAGCGTTGGTTGGTCTCAAAAATGCTAATTACTACTTTTGCGTCTAAAAAATCGAAAAATCATTTTTTCTCAAAACCAACTGCACTGATAGATGAGTCAAATGATAGGCTTTGATCGTACAAATTTTGAGGTGGGTCGATTTTTGGGCCATTTCCAGCTTTGCTCGATCACTACCGAGACGGCCTCTTAAGTGAATAAAGACCATGTATGATAGTATAAGATAGTAATAATTAACAAGATACAAACAAAAATATCTCAAATGCCAAACTTGTCAACTTAATTGACATATACTTTTCTAATCACTGGAATATTGCAGTACAATTTTGATTGTGACTTTACATTCAAAATAATTAACAGATGACTACATGTAGTACAAGCAGCCTAGGCAGGTAAATTACATACGCTGTGCCTTTCAAATTGAAAAAAAGGGAAGGTCAGACAAACTGACCAGAATAGGATATCACAACCAGAGTAATGTATTTTAAAGAAGAGTTTGATGGTCATAAAATACTACCAGTTAAGGAGATCCAACACCGCAGAAAGATTTGCTGTAGATATATGACAGTTTGGAATATCCACTTTGTTAAAAGATTGTTGATTGCTTGCAGTCCAGGCAAGGTACTTGTAGTGTTTACAAAATGAGTGGTTATTTTGTATTAAAAAAATATAAAGCCACGAGGTGCGAGAACACTTGTAAACAATTCATAAAACTTGTACTTTGATTCAAATGTCACCCACATTTGCAAGATAAAAGTAATTAATCTCCCCTAGAACTAATTTCCAATTGAAACTTATGCAAATCAGGATAAACAAAAATAGTGTTGTATCAAATACACAACCGCCTCCTCGGTTATGATTTCTTTTGTCAAATTCTTATGAATTATAAATGAGTTTTATACAATGACATTTAAGAAAACACAGTATATTGTTTCCAAAACATTAGATAAAGTTTTTTGCACTGATTAACTGCCAATTAAGCCTCACCATATCCCTGGCCAAAAATAATAATTACAAGTGAACAATCATATAACAATAAAAAACTTTATTAAGATCAATTGCAATAGATTATAGTATAATAATGAAAGACACAAAACTGTTCATTAGTCAAAGTTACATTCTATTTGGAGTCCATAGCAGCAATGGTAAGTGGAAATAAAAATAGAGGGCTGAATATTTCAAGGTTATAGAAAAAGAGTATAATTAAGCTACTTACCTTTTACTTGCTTACCTTAATATCATGACCATGCTTTGTCTGACCTCTACCCTTCGACCTGTCCAGCATGGGTGGCCCTAACAGGAGTGTTCAACTCCAGCTGGCATAGCTCTAAGGGTTACTGAGGTACACAAACTACTCCACCACATTAAGGTGATGGTCAGAGGAGTAGACATTATATGAATCATTTTTTCCCCTACAAATAATTAATCACTTAATATATACACCTAATTGCAAGACTTTTGTCCTGACTTTTGTAATTTAGTTAGAAAGGAATCAATTAAAAGACAAAAAAAGATTATTCAAGCTGAAATCTTTCTTTTATTATTCCTGATATTCCTTTGTTACTAAATTACTAATGTTCTTTTTTTCATATGACAACATTCTCAAAGCAAGTAGGTGTATACTATTTACAATATTTACAAATGAATATCAACAATATGACAACAAATATAAGTTTAAAAATTAAATTACAATGTAGGGTCATTGTTAAGTAAATACATAAGGTAATTACATAGATTGTAATGAGTTAATAATTTTAGACCTGAAAGGGTGTAAACAATACTTACACAAGGGACTTGAATGTTGCATGGCAAGACCACATCCACAAAATTGATCACTGTTGTTAGTGCATCGTTTGGGGATGTATGTCAGACCACTTGTTTTTACAGGCTTGGTGATGTTGTACCCTTGCTGCCGTAACCAAATTAAAGAAACATATTCATGCATGAATACCTGCTCCCACCTAGAATTAAAGTTAGTATTTACAGTATACTTACGAATTGCCACATGTTTTGATTCCCTTCCCTCCGATCCATTGAATTAAGACCCAACCCCATCCCATACTTACCCTTAACCTCTGCAGTATGTGCAGGCACAATGTGGCCTAATGTCCATACTGTGGGAGTGATATTAAAATACTTCACATTTAATACAAAAAAGACTTTACATAAACGCTTAAGCTCACTTACCTGGTCATCTGAAATAACAAGGCGGTTAAAAAGAGATACACAATTACGCAGAGTAAGAGCAAGATAGGCAAGTACATGGAAATGGAATTTAGATTTAGTTGTTTCTTTAGCACGTGGTTCCATTGCATTAATTAGATACATAAAATTATGCAAAAATAACGTACCTTGAGTCTTTCCCTGTAAATCTGTAACTAAAATGTGTAACAACATCTGCACCTGATTCATCATAGTGCTTTATTACCTTATTGGCAAGCCTTGAAAGAGAGCACTGGGTCTTCAGGATGTTTACATATTGGACAAGTGGAGTAGTAGATGGTAACTGTGAAAAGGAAATGTGATCTGATGGAATACAAGAAATAGCTACAACTTCTTCAAGAAAATAATTATGTACAAGAGCACAAGCATTATTTTTCAAATGCAATGGCTCAACATGAGCACGGTCAATGAATTCACCCAGAAGTGGAATGAATTCCTGTCTACTTTTCAAGGAGGAAATGAGTTCAGTGACCTTAGCTCTAGTCGTTTTCTTGCCAAGTTTCTTTTTAGCACACAACTTTTTTTCCTCCTTAACCCTTTCAACTACTTGAAGTCTTCTCTTATACTTCCAGGGTTTCCAGATGTTATCCTCTTCTTTTCCAAATGTACCATCAAAGATTTTTCCATTGGATGTTGATACATCTGCAAAAGAAGAGAAATATTTGGCAGCATTGTTTAACTCTCCAGCTAAGAATGCCAGCATTTTCATGTCATTTGGTAACTCAGATATTTTAAATCTGACATTAACATTACTGCCATTAATATCAATGTTGTATGATTGTTGCTCTATAGTCTTGATTTCTGAAAGAAGAAGATGTATATATCTTTGAACAGGAAGAGCATTTTCAGAGCAATTAGCTCCAAAAAGAAGAAAGTTTTCATTGCTGCTAAGGACTCCACGACCAATGTTTAAAACACTGACAAGCCATGCACACGCAGTCTCATCTTTCCCGAAAGGAGCTCCATCACCACCTAAAGCAATATGAAATGTATTAGTATCTTCAAACCACACAAGATCATAACCACTGCTTTTGTTCAAATAGAACTTTGCTAAACATAACAGTAATTCACTCAAGCTCCTGTAGCAACCACTCACCTTATCAGTCATTCCATTGCATAAAGTATCTTTAACACTGTAAAGGGTTCCAATTGGAATTGACTTAATGAAAGGCATCAACTTATTGTAAGCCACAAGTCTAGGAACACAAAAATTGGCAATTGAAATACGTTTTGTTTGTGTCTTGTTATTATTGATCTTATACGCTGAATCCCTATACAACTTCCTGTACTTCCTCTTTCCTACAATACCTCCACTATAGTATACTGTGACACTTCTACAAATATTTTCATTTGATGTTTCATACTTTTGTAATTCTTTTTTATATTTTTTTTCTGTAACTTTTTTTGATTTTTTACTGGATGGCAACATTGAATCAATGACATCTTGATGGCAACGATGAAGGGCACAGTCCATCAACCCAATAGAAGCTGCTCTGTCAGTGTCACCATGTATTGTCTTGGCTGCCTTGAACGTCTCCTTCCTCCTTTTTCTAATAATAGTACCTCCTAAAGTTATATTTTGGTCGTTGTCTAGCTCTGTGGCCTTTCTCTTTCTACCTTCTGCTCCATTACCTCCTCCTCCATTACCTCCTAACTCTTTTCTTATCCCTTCTAGCTCTTCTACCTTGTTGACTATCTGTGCTACCTTATGATTTGCAGAAAGTATTTTATATTAGTACATCATCTAGTTGCAATATCATAGGTGTAAAATTAAAAATAATTGCCTCAGATATTTGTATAAATCAACAACTTTATATAACTAGAAGATTACTAATTCATAATAACAATTTAAAAATGTATAAATTATTTCATAAGTTAAAAGAAAATTGTAATCAAAATATGCATATTAAAGTTCACTTGAAATCTAGGATTCGAAAAAAAACAACATCATTTGAAAACAAAATGATAGTCAAAGTAAAACACATCCGCAGATAAGTTTTGATGCATATTCATAATTTTAAACATCCAATTTCGAAAGAAATCACTGTAATTTAGACGTGCGCGTTTATAATTTACAATATATAAATACTCAAGTACTCGAGATATATTCATTTATTTGAATTCATTAAAGAATATTAGATCTTTTTACAACGAAAACTTAAGGCAAGAATATCAAAGCTTGAGTTTTTTTTGGCGTAATTGAACGGACATTCGTATATTTCATATATATTTTCATATTTTTTTACAGATATAAATAAACAAAAAATACAAGTTTCGCTTGCCAATTAGCGGTAATCGAACATATTTAAATATTAAACTCTTATTACCTTACTGTCCAATCTTGCTAATAGGACTGCTTTAACTTTGACTTGTTTTTTCTTCCTGTTGACAGCTTCTGTCAACATGGCCAGTTCTTGGTCCAAGGCCTCCATCTTTCTGTTTTTCATAATTATCTTCTCTCGCATTAGCTTCTGTTTCTGTTGGTGTAAGTCGATCCTGAACCGTTTCTTTCCCATGTCGAAGGTATATTTTGCAGTAATTTGAAGCGTTCGTGCGAGAAATCAAAGGTCAAATTCAAAAAACAAAAACGATAGAGTTGTGGTTTGGACTATAAAGAATCGAGAAATGACATTTTAAGAACAATTGAGATTACAACGAAAAAAATTTACCAAGCACTATTTCAAACGGTCAAGCAGTAGAAGTTGAAAATTCAAAAAAGTGCAGGAAAAAAACGACTTTTACGATGTTTGTTTATCAAGCATACTTTGCTTGCTTGGTATCGTTGCAAAGTGCTGACTCAGCACAACAATTTCCCGCCATCCGATTGATCATCACTCGGAATCCGAACAAATTACGAGGCTTTTTAATAAGGCGTCGGGACCCTTCGTTAATTAGTGCCCAGTTTCCCAAAAACTCGCACGTCCAATATGGCGGATTGGCAACAGATAAAGCGCTGATTTTGGGAGCGCGCGTGCCCTGCGTGTTAAGCGTATACAAAACTGAAAAGTTTGTTATAACTATATAGCTATTTAATGACCTACTAAAGGCCCGGGTAAACAGCTTCAACATTTGCTTCAACATCCGTTCGATTTTGTTGAATGGCAATGTTTAAGCGCTTTTTAAACTCTTCGAGGAAGTGTTTAGTTAGCTTCGTTGATCATTTCCACGTCCAGTCGACGTATATTACTATCGAAGTCTCAAGTAATCTACATATGAGATCACGGGGTGTACCATGCGGATAAAGCCCGGCACCACGGCTGAGGATTGAGTTCTATATGAGAACATATCAATGGCGAAAGACAAGATACAGGGAAACCAAGAAATTATATATATCTTATATTTTTATAATATTTTTTTTGTTCGTCATATTATAACAATATTTATCATCTACTTAGCGAAACATAAAAGAAAATCTTAAAATAATAATTTCAATTCAAATGAAAAACTAGTAATAATCTGGGAATGCGTAGCCACTATGTCATCGAGTCGTGTAAAATGTTATGTAATGTAAACTTGGTACAAACTCCATTTAGGCTAAATTTTCTTACATGTTATTATGTATATTTAGTATACATACATGGTACACGGTGTACATGAAGTTTATGCCCGTAACTATACCACAGGAAGCCCACTTGGACTCACCCCTCTCCCGGTAGGTTTTAATTTTGTAATCGTTTCCAGCTTATTTTAAAATGGCGTTTTGTGCAGTCGTGTCTGCGTACGTTGAGAGAGCTTACGACTCAATACCGTTAGCTTGTTCGAAGAAATTAGCATGGATTGATTGCCGAACAACCCCTTCATGGCTCTTCGAAGTAATTTTTTTAATCACAATTGTTTGTTGTGGAAACGAAAGCGTCTGGAGTGGCCGGTATTTGAAGTGATTTTGAAGTGTCCAAGCTTCTCCAATATCATTTATGATTTATGAAAGTAAGTTATGAAAAACTCAAATCAAATCAAATCAAATCACAAACAATCCTTAACTGGTGGCAATTTTCTTCTTCTTTTGATAAGTTCCACAAACTCTTATCGAATGTCTCGTCAAAATCGCGATCTAGAAACGACGGACAATAACATTCGAGAAATCGAATGTTCACTTCGAGATCCTCGAGTGACATGTCGACGCAATTCGACTTCATGATATTGTTTATGTACTTCATTCGAAGCAAGGTGGTTTTCTCTTTCCTACAATAACTTGCTGGAACATGCTTGAGGGTCTTCCTTATCAACAACACAGTTGGGAGGGATATCTTTCCGGACAACAAAAGTAACGCATCGTCCTCGCTTATTTCTAGTTTGTTTGCCAGTATTTCAGTTAAATCGACTTCCTTCAAATCATTTAGCATCGACCCAATTTTTTGTAACAATGTGTTTGCGTTGGAAATGCTTTCTCTTATAGTGCCGGGCATAAAATCCAAACCTCGCAGTTTTTTTCGCTTTGAAGCCATGCTTTCACAAACACGATGTGTGAAATGCTGGGTTCAAGTTAGGAAGCTCGATACTAAGAACGGCTGCGAGGGAGACTAGGTTTTAGTAGCCTGTGTACAGCCGGTTTATTTACCCGGCTGTACGCAGGCTGGGTTACTATATGACTGTGTCACAGTCCCCTCTCCTCGTCCCCTGCCCCCCCGCACATGATCCTAAAGTTCTAAGGCGCCTTAAAATAATAATAATAATAATTACGCTAGTACGCTAATACGATATTACTCTATTACCCTAGTACTCTAGTACGCTAGTACGCTGTTACGCTATTACTCTAGTACTCTAGTACGCTGTTACGCTAGTACGCTGTTACGCTAGTACTCTAGTACGCTAGTACGCTGTTACGCTAGTACGCTGTTACGCTAGTACGCTGTTACGCTAGTACGCTGTTACGCTAGTACGCTGTTACGCTATTACTCTAGTACGCTGTTACGCTAGTACGCTGTTACGCTAGTACGCTGTTACGCTAGTACTCTAGTACGCTAGTACGCTGTTACGCTAGTACGCTAGTACGCTGTTACGCTAGTACGCTGTTACGCTATTACTCTAGTACGCTAGTACGCTGTTACGCTATTACTCTAGTACTCTAGTACGCTATTACTGCTATTACGCTAGTACGCTAGTACGCTGTTACGCCATTACTCTAGTACTCTTATACTCTAGTACGCTAGTACGCTGTTACGCTGTTACGCTGTTACGCTGTTACGCTATTACTCTATTACCCTAGTACTGCTATTACGCTAGTACGCTGTTACGCCATTACTCTAGTACTCTAGTACTCTAGTACGCTAGTACGCTGTTACGCTGTTACGCTATTACTCTATTACCCTAGTACTGCTATTACGCTAGTACGCTAGTACGCTGTTACGCTACTACTCTAGTACTCTAGTACGCTAGTACGCTTATTACTCTATTACCCTAGTACTGATATTACGCTAGTACGCTAGTACGCTGTTACGCTATTACTCTAGTACTCTAGTACTCTAGTACTCTAGTACTCTAGTACGCTAGTACGCTGTTACGCTAGTACGCTGTTACGCTAGTACGCTGTTACGCTATTACTCTAGTACTCTAGTACGCTAGTACGCTGTTACGCTATTACTCTAGTACTCTAGTACGCTATTACTCTATTACCCTAGTACTGCTATTACGCTAGTACGCTAGTACGCTGTTACGCCATTACTCTAGTACTCTAGTACTCTAGTACGCTAGTACGCTGTTACGCTGTTACGCTATTACTCTATTACCCTAGTACTGCTATTACGCTAGTACGCTATTACTCTATTACCCTAGTACTGCTATTACGCTAGTACGCTAGTACGCTGTTACGCTACTACTCTAGTACTCTAGTACGCTAGTACGCTTATTACTCTATTACCCTAGTACTGATATTACGCTAGTACGCTAGTACGCTGTTACGCTATTACTCTAGTACTCTAGTACGCTAGTACGCTGTTACGCTAGTACGCTATTACTCTAGCACTCTAATACCCTAGTACGGCTATTACGCTATTACGCTATTATGCTATTACTGGCCTCTAATCCCCTAGTATCCCTTACGATATTTCTGTAATACTGCAGTATGATGTTTCTATTTAACTTATCATCTAATACCCGTATATTTTCTTACTTTCTTATACTACTCTTCTAACGTGCAAGCTACATTACCAGTAATTTTTTATTTTAAAGGCTGCATGTTGTCTGCAAAGATGGGGGTTTTACGTTGGGAGGGTATTGATACGTTTATCCGGCGTACTAAGTAATTTTCAGCGGAACATGCGGGATTTTTTGGGCATGGTGTAACGTCTAGTTGCCGATTCCTATTAGCCTCCTCCGCATGCAACTCTTGACTCTGGGCTTCCTTTGTTGACTTTGGGCTTCCTGTGGCGGAACAAAACGTGGGGGGAGGGGGTAGGAAACCCAGCAGGGGACAATGGAAACCCAGCAGGTTTGCATGCGGAGGAGTCTAGATTCTTATCTATTTTGATTTATTTTATTTCATTTTATTTTCTATATTTATATATATTTCTAAACTTTAGGTTGTTATGCTTTGTTTCTCATTCATCGCCTTCTTTCCAATTTATTCTTCGATTTTTTTCTTGATCCAATCCTGGCAAACGGTCAGTTCCACTCTAGTATAATACCTATATTCTAGATCTCCTTTCAATCACGTTTATAATGGTGGTTTTCATCTAGGATTGTTTTGTCAACTTTGCCTTTATGTAGGTACGAAGTAGTTCCCTCAATGTTATCTTAGTGTCCAGAATAGTGTCAAATTATGGATTGAAAACTGAAAATATAATAAAAAAATACTTAAAGAGAAGCTAGAGACATATAGCAAGATATATAGCAATTAGGCGAGATATATAGCAATGGGGCGAGATATATAGCAAGGGGCGAGATATATAGCAATGGGGCGAGATATATAGCAATGGGGTGAGATATATAGCTAGCAAGGGGCCGGGCGAGATATATAACAATGGGGCGAGATATATAGCAAAGGGGCGAGATATATAGCTAGCAAAGCCGCCGGGCGAGATATATAGCAATGGGGCGAGATATATAGCTAGCAAGGGGCCGGGCGAGATATGTAACAATGGGGCGAGATATATAGCAAAGGGGCGAGATATATAACTAGCAAGGGGCCGGGCGAGATATATAACAATGGGGCGAGATATATAGCTAGCAAGGGGCCGGGCGAGATATATAGAAATGGGGCGAGATATATAGCAATGGGGAGAGATATATAGCAATGGGGTGAGATATATAGCAATGGGGAGAGATATATAGCAATGGGGAGAGATATATAGCAATGGGGTGAGATATATAGCAATGGGGCGAGATATATAGCTAGCAAGGGGGCGGGCGAGATATATAACAATGGGGCGAGATATATAGCAAAGGGGCGAGATATATAGCTAGCAAGGGGCCGGGCGAGATATATAACAATGGGGCGAGATATATAGCTAGCAAGGGGCCGGGCGAGATATATAGCAATGGGGCGAGATATATAGCAATGGGGAGAGATATATAGCAATGGGGTGAGATATATAGCAATGGGGAGAGATATATAGCAATGGGGCGAGATATGAATGGGGAGAGATATATAGCAATGGGGTGAGATATATAGCAATGGGGAGAGATATATAGCAATGGGGAGAGATATATAGCAATGGGGAGAGATATATAGCAATGGGGAGAGATATATAGCAATGGGGTGAGATATATAGCAATGGGGAGAGATATATAGCAAAGGGGCGAGATATATAGCTAGCAAGGGGCCGGGCGAGATATATAGCAATGGGGTGAGATGGCAATGCGGCGAGGTATAAGAGGGGGGACATTGGGGGGGGGTGGGGGGGGGGGTTGAATCCTACAATACCGCAAAAATTATTTGAAGATCGCGCATTACCGCAAAAAAATATCGCAAATACCACACAACATTTAATTAAAATCAAGGGTCGTTAAACGCGTTTTCGGTTTTTTCACCATCCATATCATACGTACCAAAAAATATAAAAAACAAAAACCGTTAATATCGCATACCGCAGGAATTCTAAATCCCGCATTACCACTAGATTCTGCTTATTTCACCGAAATGCCTCTTTAAAAAAGGATAAATATCGCAAAACGCAGGTATCCTAAATCCCGCATTAATCACCGCAAAAATTTATTCTTTTTACCGCAATATCGCATTAAAAAATGGCCAATACCGCAATACCGCAAACCCCAATGTCCCCCTCATATAGTAACAATTGGGCGAGATAGTAATGGAGCGAGATATATAGCAATGACACGAGATATATAGGAATGGGTCGAGATATGAATGGGGCGAGATATATAGCAATGGGGCGAGCTATATAGCAATGGGGCGAGATATATATCAATGGGGCGAGATATTATAGCAATGGGGCGAGATATATAGCAATGGGGCGATATATATAGCAATGGAGCGAGATATATAGCAATGGGACGAGATATATAGCAATGGGACGAGATATAAAGGAATGGGGCGAGATATGAATGGGGCGAGATATATAGCAATGGGGCGAGATATTATAGCAATGGGGCGAGATATATAGCAATGGGGCGATATATATAGCAATGGAGCGAGATATATAGCAATGGGGCGAGATATATAGCAATGGAGCGAGATATATAGCAATGGGGCGAGATAGCAATGGGACGAGATATATAGCAATGGGGCGAGATATATAGCAATGGGACGAGATATATAGCAATGGGACGAGATATATAGGAATGGGGCGAGATATATAGCAATGGGACGAGATATATAGCAACTGAATGGGACAAAATATATAAGAATGGGGCGAGATATGAATGGGGCAAGATATATAGCAATGGGGCGAGATATGAATGGGGTGAGATATATAGCAATGGGGCGATATATATAGCAATGGAGCGAGATATATAGAAATGGGGCGAGATATATAGCAATGGAGCGAGATATATAGCAATGGGGCGAGATATATAGCAATGGGGCGAGATAGCAATGGGACGAGATATATAGCAATGGGACGAGATATATAGCAATGGGACGAGATATATATCAATGGGGCGAGATATATAGCAATGGGGCGAGATATGAATGGGGCGAGATATATAGCAATTGGGCGAGATATATAGCAATGGGGCGAGATATATAGCAATGGGGCGAGATATATAGCAATGGGGCGAGATATATAGCAATATTGGGCGAGATATGAATGGGGCGAGATATATAGCAATAGGGTGAAATATATGGCAATGGGGCGATGATGATGTTGATGATGATGTTTATGGTAATGATGATGGGGATGGTGATGATGATGATTATGGTAATGATGATGATGATGGTAATAATGATGATGATGATGATGATGATGGGGATGATGATGATGATGGGGATGGTGATGATAATGATGATGGTGATGGTGATGATTATGGTAATGATGATGGTGATGATGATGATGATTAATGACATTGATGAGAACGATAATACGATGATAATTCAATTACCATTGACTATCAACCTTGTTTTGCTTTTCATTGATTTGTACGTCCCAATAAGCCTGATCTCGTATACAGCTTCGCCATCAAGGTCGACATTTAGCCTCACAAAAGTCACATTAGTCGTTGGTACCAGAAGCTTGGTGAGGCAATTTGAACTTTTGACGACCTCATTGGCAACCTGTCAATAAAATTATATTATCATCATCATCATCACCACCACCACCACCACCATCATCATCATCATCATCATCATCATCATTGCGATATATAAGTTTTATGTCAGTTTAAGTAATATATACAATATGAGCGGCCGATCTGTATCCGATATACAACGGCGAGTCGAAGACGAGCCGTTGTATATCGGATACAGATCGGACGCGAATATTGTATAGAACTTATGAAAGTCCAACGTTAGTTCTTTCATATTTTACTAAAATTGTCAAGATAAATGTAAATCTGGCCGATCGAGACAATTCAAGTTGAAACTTATGCAAATCAGGACGAAATCTGTATGAGAATTACAACCTCCGTCACGGACGTGAATTCTTTTGTCAATTGCATGCTCAGTAATTATTCATGAATTTTATAACAATAATTAGTAATAGTTATTTTCAGTATTGGGTATCGGTGTTAAATGCATTTGATATGGTTGTCAATATTAGTATTACAATATTTACCAATAGAGCAGATTTCGTATGACTATGAAAAGTTATAGTTATAGTTATTTGTATTTTTGTTTGTATTATCGTCATCATCATCACCATTATTGTTATCTTTTACCATTGTTCTCGCCTTACCTGTATTTCACATATAGTGTTATAAACACCCTTTTTATAAACTCCAAATACAATCGATGATAGAGCCCTGCGATCGTCATTGTTTAGAGAGTACTTCCATGTAAACTCAGCCGACTGACCACGCACAATGGAGACATTGCTTGGACTGAATGTAAACACAGACGGGGGCTAAACGTGACGGTAAGAATAAATCAATGAAAAGTTGTTTTGAGCCTTCGTTTACACACTACATTATAAAATAATGATTGGTCAAAAACCGTGTTGGATGAGGCAATCTAAACATGCGCGCGCGTATTGATGGCGCGCGTATTGAGAATTGCTATTCTTAGCCTCAAAAAATATTATATAAAAGCAAAAGAAGACGATTTTCTGTGTTATATAGCCTGATCTAAACACTTGTTATGTTGGGAGAACACTCGAGAACTGGAAAAGCACTCGCCTGACGGCTCGTGCTTTTCCTACGCTCTCTCGTGTTCTCCCAACATTACGCGTGTTCAGATCAGGCTATATAACACGGAAAATCGTCTTCTATTTCTTAATTCAGATATATGTTGAAAAAGGCTTGTCCTAATATTGAGACTTGTCCGGGAACACCGTGCGCGATGGGTCTTGATTGTGAGTGCAGAGTTTACTACACTACATATACTGTATGACTCGGGCAAAAGTACTACCTAACTAGCCAACTGGCTTTGTATAGCTTTTATAGTTACCTCAGTTGGCTCTCACCTCCATATAAGGATAATTTATAATATGTATATTAATTTGTAAAATGTAGGGTGAAAATAAAAAATTGTCTAACGTTTATATATTTATACTATACTCTTGTAGATAAATTTACACCGAATATAACGGTACAAGGGTTTGAAGTGGTTTTTCTTCGGCCCATATTGTAAGTTTATTATCAACATGTGACTTATATACTACTTAGTATATCATTATTCTTTCATAGTTTTACCTTGACAACGAGTCGTGCGCATTTCAGTGATTGGTCCACGCTAATACTACTAGCCTGTAATACGAGTATTATCGTGAATAATAATAATCATTATCGTCATCATCATCATCATCATCATCATCATCATCATCATCATATCATCACCATTATCATAACGACATTGAACATGATCGGCAACATTATCATATTCATATTCATCACCATCATCTCCATGATCACCATTATCATCATCATCATCTTTATCAGCATCATCTTCATCGCCATTATCATCATCAACATCATTATCATCATCACCATCATCACCATCACCAATATCATCATATCATCACCATTATTATCATCATCACCATCACCACCATCACCAATATCATCATATCATCACCATTATATCATCACCATCATCATCTAGATTTTTATCACCATCATATTTATCACCATTATCAACATCATCACCATCTTCACCATCATAAACATCATCATATCATCACCATTATCATCATGATCGTCAACATTATCTTATTCATCACCATCATCTCCATGATCACCATCATCATCATCATCACCATCACCATCATCTTTATCACCATCATCATCATCATCACCATTATCATCATCAACATCATTATCATCATCACCATCACCAACATCATCATATCATCACCATTATCATCATCACCATATTAATCTTTATCACCATTATTAACATCATTTTCATAACGATCATTATCATCATACCAATCTTCATGATTACCATGGGGGGGGGGGGACATTGGGAATAACGGTTTCGGCCTATTTTAATTTTAGACACAGTTTTTCGGTAATTTTAATTTTTGACTACGGTATTTGGGTTTCTTGCGTATCTACGGAACTCGGTTTTTCGTCGTTTTTTTTTTTTTTCGTTTTTTTTTTTTGTGTGTGCAGTATTGCGGTTTTCACTACCCCCAATGTCCCCTCTACCATTGTTATCTCCCACATGGCCGTACTAATTGCTATCATCATCACCATTACCTCAATAGCATACATCCCTTGATCTGATTCTTGTATATGGGATAGTTCAAATACAACCCGTCTTTTCTTTACATCTCCCAACCATTTCACTCGACCGAGATATCCTCTTGCTGGGTTATCCACAGTATTAGGGTGCATTGCAATACTCCCATTGCTATGAATCACTACAGTCAGGAGACTGGTTTCCATAGACTCGAATACATTCTCCCATATTCCAAAGTATATCCTTTTTGTTGTGTTTTGATAGGGGAGGGTTCCGGTAAAATTTACCGCTTCACTTTTGAATCCTGTTAAGTTTCTGCAAATTAAAGAAGCTGCAAAAAGACACAAAAATTGTAAGTATAATATATTGATGGACTCATTGAAATATTATTGATGTCGCTTCAGTTTGCTTTATGTTGAATAAGTAACATGTATTTGAAAAGGAAAAAACTAAACATAAATCTATGTCTAGAGTACAAAGCTAAAAGCTTGCATATTTTGCCCTAATATTAGCACTTAGCACGAATAGTTGACGTGACGGTTAACGTTTTTACAAATTTTGATAGAGTAAAATAAATAACATCAGTAAAGCAAGCAAGGTTTCTCGTCTGGCATACAAACGTCTGTAAAATCTGCTGACGTTTACCGCGCTATATCTTTGCTATTTTATGCGATTTTCTTCTCAAACTTAGACCCCGTCTACACGGATCCGGATACTTTTGAAACCGCATACTTTTTGATGCGAATCGGCCTATCGTCCACACGAATCCAGTGAATCCGGTCACCGAAACCGCATACTTTTACTTGAATCCTCCGGATACGCGGATTCGTGTGGACGCAAATATTTCTATGCGGTTTCAGCCGGATCGGATTCGTGTAGACGAGGCCTAAGACCCCGTTTACACGGATCCGGATACTTTTGAAACCGCATACTTTTTAATGCGAATCGGCCTATCGTACACACGAATCCAGTGAATCCGGTCACCGAAACCGCATACTTTTACTTGAATCCTCCGGATACGCGGATTCGTGTGGACGCAAATATTTTTATGCGGTTTCAGCCGGATCAGATTCGTGTAGACGAGGCCTAAGGTTTGTACTCTAGAAAACAATGGAAATAATACAATTATTATAATCTAGTGCTAATCATGTTGCATGCCTTTAGTGTTTGTACTCATGAAAACAATGGATATATATTTATTATCAAATTTTACGTTTGTCTCTGACTTAAAAAACTTTAGAAGAATAGACGTTTCGGTCCATTACCACGGACCTTCATCAGTAATGGCGGTTGTTGTTGTGGCACGCGCATTTGAATGTTGTGTGCGCGCGCCGGTGCTCGCGCTCGGATCATTGATGAGAGTTCGATATATTTCTGGAATCTTGATACTGTCATTTTTTGACTTGGGCCGGTCTTTTAATGAGTACCAAGCTTCCAGAAATAATCGTTGGTGGTTGTTTTTCTCGTTGTCGATGATTTTAACATCCTTGAAATTAATCTCGTGGCCTGTTGAATTCGAGTGTTCAGCCACTTTGGATACAGAGGTAGCATTACATACGGCTCTCTTATGTTCCTCTATTCTTGTTGTAAAAGATCTTTCTGTCTGGCCGTAATATGCAAAATCGCAATTGTGTCAGTCGATTTTATATACCACGCCTTTCTTGCAAAAGCGATTTCTAGTTTGCTTTGAGCGCGGGAACATGTTGTTAATATTGACCATAGGCCGGTGTGCTACTTGTAAATTATGCTGCTTAAGAACTCTTTGTAGTTTCTCAGATGTCCCACGGATATACGGTAAAATCACTACATTTAGTTGGTTGACTGGCTTGACTCCTGTCAGTGATTGCATCGTCATCTCGCTTTTTGGAACGGATGGATATATATTTAGTATAATTTAGTACTAATTATGTTGCATGCTTTTAGTGTTTGTACTCTAGAAAATAATGGATATATATTTAGTATAATTTAGTACTAATTATGTTGCATGCTTTTAGTGTTTGTACTCTAGAAAATAATGGATATATATTTAGTATAATTTAGTGCTAATTATGTTGCATGCTTTTAGTGTTTGTACTCTAGAAAATAATGGATATATATTTAGTATAATTTAGTACTAATTATGTTGCATGCTTTTAGTATTTGTACTCTAGAAAACAATGGATATATATTTAGTATAATTTAGTGCTAATTATGTTGCATGCTTTTAGTGTTTGTACTCTAGAAAATAATGGATATATATTTAGTATAATTTAGTGCTAATTATGTTGCATGCTTTTAGTGTTTGTACTCTAGAAAACAATGGATATATATTTAGTATAATTTAGTAATAATTATGTTGCATGCTTTTAGTGTTTGTACTCTTGAAAACAAAGGATGGGGGGTGTTTAAATCCCGCAATACCGCAAAAATTCTTTAAAAATCCCGCATTACCGCAAATCCCGCATACCGCACAACTTTTAATTAAAATCAAAGGTCATTAAACGTTTTCGGTTTTTTCACCATCCATATACGTACGGCCAAAAAAATACAAAAACAAAAACCGTTAATATCGCATAACGCAGGAATTCTAAATCCCGCATTACCGCTAGATTTTGCTTATTTCACCGAAATACCGCTTAAAAAAGGATAAATATCGCATAACGCAGGTATCAGATTGGAAAAAAGTACGACTTTATTTGAAACCCAATAAAGATTTATTATTATTATTATTATTATCCTAAATCCCGCATTACCGCAAAAATGTATTCCTTTTACCGCAATATCGCATTAAAAAATGGCCAATCAGTACCGCAATACCGCAAACCCCAATGTCCCCCTCTGGATATATATTTAGTATAATTGTACTCTTGAAAACACTAGTATAATTTAGCACTAATTATGTTGCATACTTTTAGTGTTTGTACTCTATGTAGTAAAAGTAATATACAACAATTATAAAATAAACTTTTCCAACGTGATCCAACGTGAAAAAGAGGCTAGACGTACAAGAACCATAAAGCATAAAGATGTATTTTTTTTATTTGTAGACTGTGTTCAGAAAAAAGACTGTTTCTGGAATATGCTGTAATTACTCTCTTGAACACTCTCGAAGTACGTATATGGTATGTAGAAGAGAAGAGAAGAAATGAGAAGAGAAGAGAAGAGAAGAGAAGAGAAGAGAAGAGAAGAGAAGAGAAGAGAAGAGAAGAGAAGAGAAGAGAAGAGAAGAGAAGAGAAGAGAAGAGAAGAGAAGAGAAGAGAAGAGAAGAGAAGAGAAGAGAAGAGAAGAGAAGAGCGAAACCGTGATTACTTATATACACCTAATCCAAAAAATGTTGTCGGGTCCGCCGCACAGTCCTCGCGCCAAGACTGTGAAGGAAAACACAGTGAATATTTTGATGAGAGTGATAAAACAAGAAAATAAAAGTAGGCACAACACTATTTCGTTGAAAAAAGTACCACACTAGAGTGTGAACATGCAAATAAATTAATTACTGATTAGATATAACCAATATCTTTCACAGTCTTGGCGCGAGGACTGTGCGGCGGACCAGACAACGTTTTTTGGATTAGGTGTATATACCTGAAAAAGCTCTTTGCATCCAACAAAAATAGACAGCGCAAACCAATGTTAGGTACTATAAGACAATAAAATACTGTTCAAAAGATGTTATAAGGCAACGCCCATGATGATGGTTTACATTTAGATCCCTGATGATGGTGATGGTTTAGATTTAGATCCCTGATGATGGTGATGGTTTACATTTAGATCCCTGATGATGGTGATGGTTTACATTTAGACAAATATCCTGTATTGTACTGTCTCTGTCCTAGATTACATAATACACTCGACATGAACATTCATGTAGTAGAATTTTCAAATGACCCCAGGTAACACATACGGTGTGGTGACACAAGACATGTTTCGTCAGAACTGACCAGCCAAAACGTTATGATTAATATTTTCAGTTTCTGTAATAGATGTATTAAAACTAGCCTATACATGAATGCATGCGGAAAGTAGAAACTGTTTGCCTAATTTAGATATTAGTTATCGAAATTCTTTACTCTCTAAAACCTAATTTTTACTAAATTCTGTGAATTTTTTTAATCGATTGAAGGCCTATTTGTAAAATCAAGCTTCATTTGAAGTATGGATTTTACACAATATTCACAAAAACAACTTTTTCTCCAATTAACGAAGGGCTAAATCTCAAAACGTCAGCAAAGTTAAGTTAACATTTTTACTGTGCTACGAATTTCATTCTAATACCTATCGTTTATATCAAACACCGACTCAGTCTATACTAGTTTACTCGCTTGTTTACATTTATGCACAAATGATAGTGACACTGAATCCTAATGCTCAATACTTACTTTAGCTCCCCACAGCATGGTGAATAGTTGATACGTCTCTAGTTGTTTAGACTATACTAACAAGTATCTAGTTTCTTTATAAAGGAAGTATACATATTTATTCAGGGGGGAGGGGGCCGGGGGTTTTCATAAAAAAGAAGAGGGATGCTCGTCGAAAAAAACCTGCTGATCATGATGCGTCCTTAAGTGGTGCCAATATATGATAAGCTGGTAAAAGACTTATATGGATATGAATAATAAATATCAAAATGTATTTTTGTTTTATTTCGGTTGTTGTATTTTCATCTCATCATCTTATTTACTGAAATACGCACTTTCAAAAGTAACAGTAAGATTTGTGACACATTAAGCTATACCAGCCGAGATTGTGTAGCTCAACCCCTTAAGTGTTTGTATGTATGAGGTCCGTGTCCCCCCTTTTGGCTGCTTCCAAGCTAGTTTTGTCTCAGGTCAAAGATATCTTCTTTAAGGTCCTTTAACTACAAAACGTGATAATATTTTTGGAATCAGGACGTGTTAAGACACGTCGATCGTCCTTGATGAATTAAAATGACGTTTTGAATGAAAAATATGGAAAATATATCTGTGCTTGTGTTTAATTGTTAACAATTAATATGTAGTTGTTATTAGAGGATGAATGTTTGGTGAAACCAAACAACAACGCCATTAACTATTCTATGCTTGTGCAACTTAGGGTATAGTTACAGCAACGAGTTTGAACGTAACTTGCCACTGTGTCAGCTAACACGGACAAACATTGTTTACTACCGGTAACCGAAAACGTTATCTCATACAACTTATGATTTTGGTTGATTTCCGGTTTATAATTGTTATGCTTCCTGATTCACGAGAGAAAAAGCTACCCGGTTTTTTATATGCAGGTTAACACGAATGTTCTCGATATTCTCAAAATAATCAGTGATGTATTCAATGCTTTGTTTTCCGCATGCTTCACGAAACTGCTTCAATCTTGGAAAAAACTAGTGAGACACTTTTACAGTTTTCTCTATTTTGACCTTCTCTACATTTTCGCTATAATCCTCCCCTCCCCCTCCCCCTCCCCCTCCATGCAATGTTGCTTTTCAGTTAACATGACTCCTTGATGATTTCCAGGCCAACATTGTGTAGTGGGGGAGGGGGATCCGGAGTGGCTTTAATAACAAATTTAGGCCCAAGCACGCGCATTACGGTATAAGACAAATTTCCCATTTTCAAAGCAAATGTCTCACTTAGTTCTTGCCGAGATTGTTGCTGTTCATGTTTGTTTATTTCATGGCAGCCATGTTTTTACGGCAAGTAAAAAATGTAAAAAACAAAAAAAGGATTTCAGTTCCCTTGAGAGATATCTCCATTGTATTGACCACAATTATGGCTGCTATGAAATCCTTGTATGAGGTAAAATTACTGCGCATGTGTCTAACAAAAACAAGATAGCTAGCTAGATTTCCAAAGCACATAAAACATTGCAACTGGACACAAATAAGTGTCAGTTGAACGTTAAAATTATTTGGAATTAATTCACATTAATTTCGTTTTCAGCTTGTACTCCCCGGCAATTTCAAGCGACTTTTAAAATGAGTGGCATCCTTTCTTAGCAAACCAAATTGTGTTATTTCATTATGTATATATATCATTTTAAACTTGTTTCATGGGTTTATTGTGAGCATGCAATGGTAAACAGTTTACTAGCCCAAGCGCACGCCTACTTTTCGGCGGGAAACTGAAATATTAATATTATTGTTATTTTGATTCAGCCGATGAATTTGTGTTTTAAATTTGTATTGTGGGGTTTGGAGAGTGCTTTTGGAAAAATTGAGAATCACTATTTGCAGACCAAAGTTACTATTTGCATCACTATTTGCATATACAAATTTATGTTTGAAAAAAAAAATGTAATCTCGTATTAGGTAGTATCTAATTTTTATATTATACTTTTTATACCCTGCTAGCTGAGAAAGATTGTCACGCAAATCGGGGGTCAAGAGAAAGTACTGATTACATTTTTAATAAAGGAGGAGGGTCACCACCGAGATAAGTGATAATAAAATACATATTGAATTAAACATTTTATTTACACTGTAAATAGATAAATCGTCTAGATATAAACACTATAAAGGTAGTCAAAGCAAGTTTACGGCGTTGCTAGCTAACTATGATTTATTTGCAGTTACATATATGAATATAGCGCAATAAATAGTCTTGACGACTATTCAAACCGACTTTCAGAAGACTTTCATTATCATCATCATCATCATCATCATCATCATCATCCTTACATGCATAGTCCGTGCGATGTAATTTTGCTCTTTTGTCGTAATCATATTTACCATCATCATCATCCCCTTATTCATTAGCACTATCATGTCCATTACCATCTTCTGTATTATAATCATTGTTATTATATAACATATAGTGGTATACCGAGTGATATCAACTAGATAAAAAGCCTATCCTAGTCATGAAGATATCATTGACATCGCACATGTGTAATATCACTCTCAACCAATCAACTTTCAAAAAAATATTTTTTTTTTTCTTCAATCTGTTATATAATAAACAGAACATTACATGTGCGCTTGGAGATATGAATTTTATCTTCTCGTGTTGAAAAGATATCCCACTCATTCGCTGCGCTCACTCGTGGGATATCTTATCAACACTCGAAGATAAAATTCATATCTCCGTGCGCCCATGTAATATCCTCTATTTATCATCATCATCATCATCATCATCCTTACATGTGTAGTCCGTGCGATGTAATTTTGCTCTTTTGTCGTAATCATATTTACAATCATCATCATCCCCTTATTCATTATCACTATCATGTCCATTACCATCTTCTGTATGATAATCACTGTTATCATCATCATCATCATCATCATCCTTACATGTGTAGTCCGTGCGATGTAAATTTGCTCTTTTGTCGTAATCATATTTACCATCATCACCCCCTTATTCATCATCACTACATTGTTATCATCTCATGTCATTACCATATTTGTCGTCAGTATCGTGCATTGAAAACCGTGTAGATTCTCAGTATATATCTCACTAATGACATTGTTCTTATTTTACAGGTGTTGTTTCTGATTTTAGGGTAAGACGTTATCTGGATTTTTTGTGGTGATGTATTTTCCACTGAATATAACTCAGAAAAATCATTATGATTTCTCCATTCTCCTACTCTTAGCTCTAAGGCTCTGGGAAACCTTATAATTTCAAGTGATCTTATTTGCTGAGCGGTATAAAAATAGCACTGGTTTGACTAGGTATAAAGACCGAATCGAAATATAGCGTCCACGCACTATTAATAACTATTGTTTTTGACTGGCTAGCCTAGTGTTCATGTTGAAATACAATGGAGTTTTCACATGTATGTGAGGCTAGCAAGTTAAAAACAATGGGTGACATGGGACATGGATTATATGTGAGTTGAGTTTGTTTGATGTGTTCTTCTCTCCTATTCCACGAGGGGTTTTCTCCGGGTTATCCGGTTTTCCTCCCTCCGCCAAAATGAACGTGTGAGCTGAATTGTGTGCAAAATAATTAAACGTAGAGGTAGTGAGTGTGTGTCTGAGTCTCCCCCATTAGTAGGGCACACGTGTCCAGCTAGAAGAATTGAGACGTTACAAAGGTGATTTTTTGTTAGTTATTAAAATTGGACGCCATATTTCGATTCGGTGTATTCATCGGGCTGTAGTCAAATTCTAAAGAATGTATTACAAGATATCGAGACTGAGGTTGATCGACGAAAACAGTGAAAAGCTCAATTGTCTCTGTTGGTTTTATATTTCAGAAATGGCAGATTCCTCTTGGCAGACGGTTTCGATCGTTAAAACTATGGTTTGTATTACGTACTTACGGAGCAGAAGGATTACAAGATCATGTCAGAAAGGTACTTACTAATTAATGTGTGCTACACTTTTCTGTTCTTTTAACATCCCAGGCGGGTTGCATTTCTAGCAACCACTTCATGGCAGCAACAACAACATTAACATCTGACAACGACAACAACAACAACAACAACAACAACAAAAACCATACAGTTATCTATCACACAGGTGCATTTTTTGCCGTCACGCAACCATCCTCAGAAACCCAAGGGCTGGGCCCCACCCAGTACCCCCGACTGGGCTTCCAAGAGTGTCACGCAACGTCCTTGCCTTGTTGCACGATAACCTGTGTACAAACTAAATATTTCTTTCGGAAAGAAAGCTTGCGTGCTCCCTAAGAAAACATTTTAAACAATTTCCATTCCTCCCTTTCAGGATTCAGAGGATGAGCTGACCAAGGTTCTAGCAGACAATATTAATAGTTCTGGGCTAGTTTGCTTATCTGCAATTTTGTTTAAAAACAAAACAATTATACGATTTCATGGAGGACTCAGTGCAGAAGAAAACAAGATTCGTGAGACATGGAGTATGATCCAGAATGAAACCGACAAATTACTAAATCAATCAAAGTTATAAAAAACCCTCTGCTTTTTGCTGGTTCTTTCTTTTCTCTAAGCTCCTTGCGGAGCATGAGGCGAGCAACAATTCCCTCCACTTTGGCCTATCAGCTGCGATCTTTTCATCTTCTCTCCAGTCCCGCTTTTTTTTTTACTTTTTACTTACTTTTTAACTATTTTATGTTTTCTTTTTCACTTTCCATATGTCTGAATTAGTAAATTGATTAGTGAGAAAAGAAAGAATTGAATTGAAGCCCACGTATGAAAGAACAAACGTGTAAAGTAGATATACATTAGGTTAATAAAAATTCTCAAACAAAACACACTTAAAATTCCATTTATTTTTACACGTTTTCTTGTCATTGTGCCCATGAAGAAACATTTACCCAGCTCGCTATTTAATTAACCGATAATTAATCCTGTTTTACTTAGTATACGTTTTGCACATTTATTTATTGAAAACATCGACGAGGCAGTAGTTGACGTCCATTTTTATGTGTTTGCTTCTTGGAAGAAACACTAATTCTGCTCAGTGTTATAGCTAATTATTGCACACTTGATTTTTTGTTCTTATTTTATGCTTCTTGAAAAGAAAACTGATTAATTCTGCTGCTAAGTCTATTGTACATTTGCTATTTTCTTTGTTAGAAAGAGCGACGCATGCACTTGTGTACAATATAGAGGGAAAACACTAAAACCATGAAATAGAAACAAAATATTTATAAGTATATCAATAGTTTTTATTTAGTGACTTTTTAGTCTATAAAAGACAAGTCAAGTTGTAACGTAATGAAGTAGAGTGCTTACACTATGTCCATGAAATAGAATCTAAATAGTTCCTACAAATTAGTTTTTATTTAGTCACTATCACTCAACTGGAACAGCTTTAGTAACAATAGACCACAAGACACAAGGGAAATCAAATACTCAAAACCATAGAAAGTTAATACTTTATTAATTGTGTATTGTTACTAAAGCTGTTCAAGTTGAGTGATAGTGACTAATAGTCACTAAATAAAAACTATTAGTAACTATTTAGATTTTATTTCATGGACATAGTACGTGTAAGCACTCTATTGTTTCCTCTCTGGTTGAGTCACTAAATAGAAACTATTAATTAAGCCTGGTTCACACGAGTGATTTTCTTATGACCGTGAAAGAAAATGGACCATTTAGTTTTTGGTAGTATACTTGATAAAGAACAAAAGAAAACAATGGGTTTAGTGTTTACTACTAACTATTAGTTTGCCTATTCTTTCACGGTCATATGAAAATCACTCTAGCGACATAAGCATAAGCAACATACGCAGACTCAGTATGGCTTCGATCATCAGCCGCACTTGTCTTTTCTCACACCTATATTCGAGGAATGATTCACTGAGTCTGTGTTTGTTTCTTGTCTTGTGTCGTTAGTGTGAACCAGGCTTTAGTAACCGTTTTGTTTCTATTTCATGGTTTTAGTGTTATCGGTCTATGGTGACACTTAAAACTTAGTCGCAGGCCCCGTTCTTAATACCGTTCGCCAATTTCGCTGCAACATCTTGTTGACTTGAAATATCAGCAACAAACGCGCTGTTATCGATGGTATATTGACCCGCTTTATCTCTTCCAAAGATGAGTACTATATCCCCCTTTTGGAGATTGGGATTTATACAGGAACTTCGCTTTGAGAATTCGATTTCGTCACGTTCTCTTATCTTCTTGTTGCCCTGTTGGATGACTTTACTGACTCTGATTGTATATAATAACGAACCCCGATCCTCGTCGATGTAAACAACCTTCCCTGCGATGGCTGCAAACGTAACAACAACATTATTATACACATGTTTTCATAACCACTATATGAACTAGAAAAAACCCCGGGGGATACTCCCTGGGGATACTCCCTGGGGATACTCCAAGAGGTAGGGGTCTTTGTCCAAGTGGTACGTAGAGGTGATCGGCGTACCTATTAGGGTTAAAAATATTCCCTGTGCGTGCCTTTAATTTTAGGGTCGTTTTATAGTTCTGGCTCAAAACTCAGTTATGTAACATGATTCGGTACCTATAAGGGTCATTTTTACTCTGCTTTGTTGCTAAAAGTAAGCTTGGCTGGCAAGAAATCGCACATCCGTACCTTTTAGGGGTTGAAATCAACAAGGTTTTAACAGTTATTTTAATCTGTATGTGCGTACCTTTTAGGGGCCGTTTTCAAAACCTCCGCCGATTATCCCTATATACCACTTGGACAAAGGGAGTCCACCCCTAGGTTGACTGAAAATCCTTGGTTTGATTTAATTATCATGTATCAGGCTATCCTATTGGCTCGTAGAATTATCTTATCTTCAAAAAGTCTATTTTAATATCAACATATCACAGGTAGCCCAAGCTATGCATTTGTACGTTTTTGACGAAATATATAAAATGCAATAAAAATAAACATCTCTACCTGAGTGTGTTGTGTGTTTTTCTTTACATTCCTGTGAAGTTTCAGGCCATTTGCTTCAATATTGAGTGATTTAAGGATGTTGTTAGGACGTTGGGGAACAACAGCCATAAATCACTCAATATTGAAGCAAATGGCCTGAAACTTCACAGGAATGTAAAGAAAAACACACAACACACTCAGGTAGAGGTGTTTATTTTTATTGCAATTTATATATTTCGTCATATTGCTAAAAAACGTACAAATGCATAGCTTGGGATACCTGTGAACATATTCACTCACCGTAGTCATGTTCCTGGCAGATCTTACGCACCATCATGTCGGCCTGGTCTCCGACATTCCGATTTAGCACAGCACATTTATCTACAAAAAACAATTGATTAATAATCTCCAATAAATAACAGGGTCGAATCAATTGAATTTTCTTTAACCCTCAACCTGCCTCCCCTCCTCGAAGTTTGGCTTATAACAGAGTCGTCCAACGCCCTGTTTATACTGGGACGTAGGGTTATCAATCCCCGGGTTTTTTTTTGGGGGGGGGGGGGGGGGGATGGAGTAGCCCGGGGCGAAAGCGGAGCGCATAATAACTTAACTTTACTGACGTTTCGTTTCGTTTAAAAAGGGTACTACTTAAACCCTGTTTTGTTTGAAGTTTGTCGTACCTTGTGTACATACACATTTGTCATCATTACAGCTTCCCATTTTAGTCGCTTGTTTACCAAGGCTATAATACTTAGTACACGAGTCATCAGGTTCGTAATAGTCGTAAACTTTGATAGGCACAGGGTACACTGCACCCATGCTAAATCTTCGACTTATCTTGAAACCGAGACAAACCTCTTGGGCACTGTCGATCTGAATAAATAAACATACTGTGTTAGTACTAAATGTATACAAATCCGCAGGCATCAATTTCATGGGCCTCCTGTTTAGGAAAGAGGAGGAGGGGAGTTGCATGGACACTGGGGCGAGATATGAAGAATTAATCAGTGTCCTACCGGTTTTAGCCGGTTTTTAAAAACTAAATTTTAATCTACACAGCGGTCAAACACAAAAACAAGTTTATGCGTGATTCGTAAACGGAAACAATAACAATAACAATTTTAACGTGATTTGTGAAACGTGATTACGTCGATTTTTGCGTGAATGTGAAAAAGATTTCAGCATTTTGCGTGATTCGTGAAACTGACCAATTTATTTTACGTGAATGTATTTTGCAAGGTGGTATAGGGGACCCTCTGTTAGGCTAAAATTGTTATGTTAAGCCCCAACCACATAAGAACTTGTAAGAACCTATTAAGGTTTAAGTACCGTTTGTATAAGAACCTATTAATATATTTACGCTAAATTGAAAAATTCAGGTTCTTATACGTGGGCTATTACTGTATGTTAGATATAACAGGCGTGAAAAATTGGATAAATGCTGCATTAATATTAATGTCAATTAATCATTGGAATACTATGTGCGTTGAGGAGGAGTAAAATGAAAAGAAGGGCAGTGCATGGAGAGAAAACAGTGGAAGAGAAGGGATGTCATTAAACGTTCAAATACTGAGATAACTATCAAAACCGAGACAAGTTGAGTCGAGTTGTGTGCAAAATAATTAACGTAGAGGTAGTGAGTGTGTGTCTGAGTCTCCCCCATTAGTAGGGCACACGTATCCAGCTAGAAGATTGAGACGTTAAAAAAGTTATCTATTTACACCTGTTTTCAAAAACGTTGTCCTATTTAAAATAAGTAATCAGTAATTTGTAAATAGTGAAATAGGAATTAAGAAGTGAACCAAAAACAGACGCGGTCATAGACGACTTTAATAAATGGCCGCCACTAAATATCATAATATTTAAATTGATGTTTTAAGAAAAAGAAAGCTATCATATGATAGACATTCACCATAACAATAACTTGTGAAAGGTTGAGAAAAAACGATTAAATTTGAAAGAAGCTATAAGAGTTTGAAATATCAGAATAACACCAAAACGAGGCATCAAAGGCCTCAGCAGAAAATTTCATACAAATCTCTACATTTTTTATTGAGCATAACTTCTTTGGTATTTTCGCCAGAGCATCAAAACCTTCCAAACATGCCTATTTCAGGTGGTTCTTTCATATGACAGTGCTAAAATATTAAAATATCTGTTAACTTGAAAAATCATTTTCCGGTACATATTATGGTATTTATGAAAGTGGTCTATTAGGGGTTAGAATAAATACTGATTGGATAAAGAGTCTTGGATTTTTCGGTTCACCAATGTATAGTTGCTCTACTGATGTCGATTTGACGTCGAAGATGGCATATTATTCGGTTATGAATGTCTTCTGTTAATGCCTTCGGCATGACTGCAACATGTGTAGCAGGTCGAGTGAATTTATTTACGCTTGAATGCAATGCAAATTGTGCCATTAATTAATTCCTATTTCACTATTTACAAATTGCTATTTGCTTTTTCAATAGGACAACGTTTTTGAAAACAGGTGTATGACAAAACTTACCGAATCCAAGTAAAAGACGACAGATCGTTCAGAGACTTCATAATTGGCAATGGTATCATTCATCTTGGCCATCAGCTGAAAAGGTTAATTCCCATCCATTAATAACAATTATAATAGCGATTCTTTTACCAGGATGAACTCTTCAACAATTAAATTGCTGTTATCAGGTCCTGGATAAAAAAGCAACATATTCTACGTTGTCGAGTTACGTGTGCTGGCTTGTTTAAGGTCCCTATTCTACGTAGTCCTCCATAGTCAATTCTACTTAAGGTCCCAAATGAGTTGGTGTAGCTTTGAATATTTTTAAATAGGATAGTAACTAAGAATATTTACCGTGACCACTGACTGTTCGTCGACTTCATAACCAGTCAGCACTCCAACGTCCACTATTGCCATTCCTGTTTTTCCTTTTTTCTTGTATCTATTAGATAATGAGAAAAATATTGATATTTTGAAACCAGAAGTAGGAAATTCTGCCATTGAGCAACTATGAGCAACGCATACAATGCAATAGCAACAAAAAACAACAGAAGAAGAAAGAAAATAAATGAAAAGATGGAAGAGAAAAACAATTAGCAACAAAAAACGATTTCAAGTTATAACAACAACAAAGTTAGGGAGAAGAAAAAATACAAAATAAATGAAAAGATGAATTCGAAAGAGAGAATCAGTTACAAATTAGACGATTGCTCAGTTGCTCATTAGTGAGGACTACACGTTTTCCACTGTTAAAGTTAAAATTATTGATTGACTTATTGTTTGAATATATATTTGCTGAATTGGATGAATGATTGATCAGTGATTGGCTGATTGGCTGATTGGCTGATTGATTGAATGATATTGATTGATATTGGATGATTGTTTGATTGAATGATAGATAGATTGAATGAATGATTGGTTGTTTATTTAGTTGATAAGATTGATTGATTTATAAATCGATATTGGATGATTGTTTGATTTATTTATTAATTGATTGAATGAATGAATGAATGCTTGATTGATTGAATAATTGAATAGCTTTTTTTGATTGATTGATTAAATGATTGATTGAACAATTGATTGATTGATTGATTGATTGATTGATTGATTGATTGAATGATAGATTAATTGAGTGAGTGTTTGATTGATTTTTTGATTGATTGATTGATTGATTGATTGATTGATTGCATGATTGAGTGTTTGATTGATTGATTGATTGATTGAATGATAGATTAATTGAGTGAGTGTTTGATTGACTTTTTGATTGATTGTTTGATTGATTGATTGCATGATTGATTGCATGATTGAGTGTTTGATTGATTGATTGATTGATTGATTGATTGATTGAATGATAGATTAATTGAGTGAGTGTTTTATTGATTGATTGATTGATTGATTGATTGATTGAGTGAATGAATGATTGATTGATATAGATCGAGTGAGTGCAAGAACGAAAGGAAATGCATTACGTACTGTGTACAGATGTTGATGACTAGATTACGCGGTGCCTCGGTCTTAGGCTTCTTCTTCTTCTTGTCTTTGTTCTTTTTTCCCTTATTTTTCTTGCTCTTTTTGTTATTCTTGTTTTTTCGGTTTTTCCTATTTTTCCTGTTTTTTCTATTCTTTCTCCTTTTTCCTTTTCCTTTTCCCTTTCTTTTTTTTGTTGTTTTTTTCCTTTTGGGGGCTGGTGTTGGTGGTTGTTCGTTCTGTGCTATTTCAATTCCAGTGTCGGGCTTGGTAATCGAATACTTGATCTCAAAAGCACATTTCTCTTCTTTTGTAGCAGCGAGGTTGTACTTTACATCAAACTGTTTAATTTGTTACACAGAAAAATGAATTATTTGAAGTTTGTTCGTTTTGATATCAGTATTCTTTGTGATTAACAATTGAATACTCCAGTATCACGTTATCTAGTACCGCTGTTCTATTTGACAAAAGGTGCATTTGCACAGGCTAAACCTCGATTTGTTGTCAAAATATTCACAACTTTCAAGCCAAGCACGTGAGAAGTATACCGCTAAACAATAGAAAACGCATTTATAAATAACTATTTGAAATCGCATATTTTGGTTGGTTGAGGCGCGTGCTTTGCATGTTGATCAATTTGTATATTATAAAAGACATAGAAAACTTGCTTTCTGTGCTGTATGCAGTTATAAAGCACTTACTTGCACTTGCTTGACTTGCGTCGTGCTTCTCTTAACACTTCTCTCGTATTCTGACAACCCCGCGTGCTTTATAACTGCACACAGCACGCGCGCGCGTTTTCTATTTCTTCATAAAATGTATTTCTGTGCAAATGCGCCTTTTGTCAAATTATACAGCGGTGCTAAATAACATGAAACTGGAGTATTATGTTAAGTGATGCACATTGTTATCGTTGCTATCTTGGTTATGGTAAGGATCAACAATCCATCAACCTTGTCATCACTACCATCAACATTATTATCATCAACAACATTAACATATTACAACATCAAAACTCATCGTCATCATCATAACCATCATCATCGTTCTCATCATATGTTCAATACTATGACAATCGTTATCATATCATCATCCGGCATCATTTTCTTCTTCATCGTCATCATAATAAGATATCGCCACGATCATTGATTGATATCGTTGACATCATCATTCATCATCATCATCATGATCTCCACGATCATCGATGGTCATCATCATTCGTCATGATCATAATAAGATATCGCCACGATCATCGATTGATATCGTTGACATCATCATTCATCATCATCATTATGATCTCCACGATCATCGATGGTCATCATCATTCGTCATGATCATAATAAGATATCGCCACGATCATCGATTGATATCGTTGACATCATCATTCATCATCATCATTATGATCGCCACGATCATCGATTGTCATCGTCATTCATCATCAATATAAGATATCATCACGATCATCGATTGATATCCTTGACATCATCATTCATCATCATCATTATGATCTCCACGATCATCGATTATCATCGATCTTTACCATCATCATCATTATTCCTATGATCGTCATCACTATCCATTGTCAATAATCATCATCGAGTATACAACACATCCATAACTACATTATAAATCATCATCGATTATACAACACATCCATTACTACATTATAAATCACCATCGATTATACAACACATCCATAACTACATTATAAATCATCATCGATTATACAACACATTCATAACTGCATTATTAATCATCATCGATTATACAACACATCCATAACTACATTATAAATCATCATCGATTATACAACACATCCATAACTGCATTATAGATCATCATCGATTATACAACACATCCATAACTACATTATAGATCATCATCGATTATACAACACATCCATAACTGCATTATTAATCATCATCGATTATACAACACATCCATTACTACATTATTAATCATCATCGATTATACAACACATTCATAACTGCATTATTAATCATCATCGATTATACAACACATCCATTAGTACATTATTAATCATCATCGATTATACAACACATCCATTAGTACATTATTAATCATCATCGATTATACAACACATCCATAACTACATTATAAATCATCATCGATTATACAACACATCCATTAGTACATTATTAATCATCATCGATTATACAACACATCCATAACTACATTATAAATCATCATCGATTATACAACACATCCATTACTACATTATTAATCATCATCGATTATACAACACATTCATAACTACATTATTAATCATCATCGATTATACAACACATCCATAACTGCATTATAGATCATCATCGATTATACAACACATCATTACTACATTATTAATCATCATCGATTATACAACACATCCATAACTGCATTATTAATCATCATCGATTATACAACACATCCATAACTGCATTATAGATCATCATCGATTATACAACACATCCATTACTACATTATTAATCATCATCGATTATACAACACATCCATTACTACATTATAAATCATCATCGATTATACAACACATCCATAACTACATTATAAATCATCATCGATTATACAACACATCCATTACTACATTATAAATCATCATCGATTATACAACACATCCATAACTACATTATAAATCATCATCGATTATACAACACATCCATAACTACATTATAAATCATCATCGATTATACAACACATCCATTACTACATTATAAATCATCATCGATTATACAACACATCCATAACTACATTATTAATCATCATCGATTATACAACACATCCATTACTACATTATTAATCATCATCGATTATACAACACATTCATAACTACATTATAAATCACCATCGATTATACAACACATCCATAACTACATTATTAATCATCATCGATTATACAACACATTCATAACTACATTATAAATCATCATCGATTATACAACACATCCATAACTACATTATTAATCATCATCGATTATACAACACATCCATAACTACATTATTAATCATCATCGATTATACAACACATTCATAACTACATTATAAATCACCATCGATTATACAACACATCCATTACTGCATTATTAATCTTCATCGATTATACAACACATTCATAACTACATTATAAATCATCATCGATTATACAACACATCCATAACTGCATTATAAATCATCATCGATTATACAACACATCCATTACTACATTTTAAATCATCATCGATTATACAACACATCCATAACTGCATTATAGATCATCATCGATTATACAACACATCCATAACTGCATTATTAATCATCATCGATTATACAACACAACCATAACTACATTATTAATCATCATCGATTATACAACACATCCATAACTACATTATTAATCATCATCGATTATACAACACATCCATAACTGCATTATAGATCATCATCGATTATACAACACATCCATTACTACATTATAGATCATCATCGATTATACAACACATCCATAACTGCATTATTAATCATCATCGATTATACAACACATCCATTACTACATTATTAATCATCATCGATTATACAACACATCCATTACTACATTATTAATCATCATCGATTATACAACACATCCATAACTACATTATTAATCATCATCGATTATACAACACATCCATAACTACATTATTAAATACCTGCATCTGCGCAACACCAGAGCCCGTGGTTGTAATAACAAAATCACTTATATCCTGACTCAAATACGGGTAGATCTGAGAACAAAAAAAAAGGAACCTCATAAAAATCCTGGTTAATGATAAACGACGAATTTCTTCCAAAATATCACATAGATCTAATTAGAAATAGATCTATATAATAATTCAAAATCTGTCGGTTGATAGAAAATACACCCGACTATAAGATCCTTTGGTTATATGAACTGTAGCCTGCAAAACAGACATTCTTTTGGGTTTTAGGGAAAAATTGGATTTTGGGGCTCCTGTGTTGTCTTGATACCCGCGAGAAACATTGGCCCTCGTTCAACACAGGAAGCAACTCCACAAGAACGCCTGTTTTACGACAACGTACACCTATTTCAAAAATCGTTGTCGCAATCAAAGCTACAGTCCACACTCTGAAGCCTGCAAAGGATGTTGGTATTTCTACTCTTGTTATGGATTTATTCATAACATATTTTGATTGTACGTGTTTGTGTTATATGAACATAACAAATTGTTGTAGTGGTATAGATTATGAAACAAATATTTCTTATTATTCTTATTCTGTTCATATTACCGGCATCTTTGCGGGTTTCAAAGTGTGGTGTATATGGTATCAGTAATGGGAGGTTTGATGTAAGGTATTTAGAACCTAAGTAGTCAATCCTACTTACATCAATAGATTGCTGCAACAAGGCATTGTCTTTATTGATTAGTAATGGTCTTGGCTTGTCTACACCTTTTGGGATGTTGTTTGGTTCAATTTTTATCTTCAGATCCAGTTTTGCACCTGCTGTTTGTTCGCTGTACTTTGCTAGGGCTTGCAGGGCTACACAGGTATCCTGAACAAGAACAAATATGACATTCATTTTAAAGACATCATATTGTTTACCCTGATGATGGGCCAGTAGCCTCAAAGCTTGGTTTGAATATAATCAATACAGGTCGATGGAACTTGTCTTTAAAATGAATATCAACACAACCTACAAACATCTACTGGGAATATGACATTGTCTCCTGTATTGATAAATGAATGGCTAGAAGAACAAATGGATGAATGAATACGTGAATGAATGAATAAATGGATAGATGGATGGATGGATGGATGAATTGATGAATGGATGGATGCATGAATTAGTGGATGGATGCATGAATAAATGAATAAATCTTTATAATTTATTTTCGTTTAATCCTTTTCGTATTGTGTTATCATATTTGTATTTAATGTTTGTATTGTTAGATTTAGTTATACAGGTCCCCAGGTTACAGTAAACCTTCGCGGGGTGTCTCCGTAAAAAGTCATTAGAGCGCCGGATTGAATGTTATTGCAAAGTATTATACATCATTTTAAAGCACAATAACTATATAATATGTCTGCGTAATTTGTTTTAAGAAATATTTATGTATAAAAAGGTTTTGATTTTTTAAACTCAAAACGACCGTCTGTGTTTGAGCGAATTGATCTGCGTAAAGTTTAATTGTCTTGTAAACTTTTCTGCTTAATGTCAATCAGTACACATGTGTCTCTAAAACTGTGTCAGGCTTTGTCAATATTTTACTTAGTTTTATAGATATAATTTAGAGTTGAAGATGATGATTCGATTATTTCTGTGAAATTTGAAACTTTTTGCTGTAGATCAAAAACTATGCTGTTATTCAACAAAGCCTGGCACTGTTTTAGAGACACATGTGTACTTATTGACATTAAGCAAATAAGGTGAAAATGCAATTAAAAAATTTTGAGATCAATTCGCTCAAACACATACAGTCATCTTGGGTTTGAAATATCAAAGCTCTTTATACATAACTATTTCTTAAAAACGTTAACAAATAACACAGGCATATTCTGTGGTTATAATGCTTTAAAATGATATATAATTCTTTGAAATAATTTCTAATCCAGCGCTCAAATGATTTTTTTACGGAGACACCCAGCGAGACCCCGCGAATGTTTACTGTAACCTTAAACCAGCCATGCTGAATTGGGCAACCTGTTTAAATATTATAGAAAATAAAAATAAAATTAATTAATTAATTAATATGTGAATTAATAAATGGATGAACGGATGGTTGGATGAATTAGTGGATGGATGCATGAAAGAATGAATAAATAAGTGAATTGAATGAATAAATAAATAAATGAAAGAAATAATGAATGAATGACTGAACAAATTGATGAGTGAATGAATGAATAGATACATTCAGATACTGTTATACTGCTTGTACTCTATTTGATAGTGTTAATATTTGGCTATAGGATTGGTGCGAGTACTCTACTATCTAACTGTTTGTACTCTATTATATAGTATATTAATCTTAGGCTATAGGATTGGTGCGAGTACTCTACTATCTAACTGTTTGTACTCTATTTTATAGTATATTAATCTTAGGCTATAGGATTGGTGCGAGTACTCTACTATCTAACTGTTTGTACTCTATTTGATAGTGTTAATATTTGGCTATAGGATTAGTGCGAGTACTCTACTATCTAACTGTTTGTACTCTATTATATAGTGTTAATATTTGGCTATAGGATTGGTGCGAGCACTCTACTATCTAACTGTTTGTACTCTATTATATAGTATATTAATCTTAGGCTATAGGTTTGGTGCGAGTACTCTACTATCTAACTGTTTGTACTCTATTATATAGTGTTAATATTTGGCTATAGGATTGGTGCGAGTACTCTACTATCTAACTGTTTGTACTCTATTATATAGTGTTAATATTTGGCTATAGAATTGGTGCGAGTACTCTACTATCTAACTGTTTGTACTCTATTATATAGTGTTAATATTTGGCTATTGGTTTGGTGCGAGTACTCTACAATCTAATTGTTTGTACTTACAGTCGTAGACTTGAATCCACCGCCGGCATTCTTCTGCTCTGTCAGCCACATCACAATAGGTCCAGCATACTTTAGACGATTCAGTACCAACTGAGCCAGCAATGCATATGCAGCGGTCTCTATATTTAGCGCATGACCACCTGCGTTCCAATGGCGACTAACAATTGCTGAAAGATATTTTAATATTTTAAATGTCATGTAAAAATACAAAATGTATTTATTTATTTAAGTTAGTTTAATATTTACACAGGAACATCTAGTTTACAAATCAAAATTGTAACTTGCAAGCGGCATTTCAAACGCACTTAGTTAAGATCTTTTATCTTTATCATAGCTTAATAGACAACTCTGTTATGTTTAATGTATTTTCTTTTCTTTAACAGGACTCTTTTCAACTTAGCTATGTAAAAATAGATACCCTAATATTGTTCAAAATAAAATATGACATATATGACTCCGATTGAATTGTTCAATTGATAGTATATCTTCTTCGACATAAGAAGAACGAAAATTCGCATTCTGTCTGACTAATATAACATAGCTTGTTATAGAATGATTCGTTTTAAAGTTGATCTCAATTTATGATCATCCACAAGTTTTTCTAAAAGTTTAAAAGTGTGTTGCAAACAATAAGACTTTGATTAAGCAGGGGTGGATCTAGTGACGCAAATACCCCTATTTTATTCAGGGACCGGCCACCCCCTTACACCTAATGTCACATTAAGAGCCCTTCATTTGCAATAGACCTCTTTTGCCTCCGTATGCAACTTGCCCATTTCAGACCATGTGTTATTCCCTTGAGAATTGTTCTTTTATGATGAACGTGCTATATCATTTACATGTGAAAGAAACAACTCCCAAGGGTAGCATCACGTGATCTGAAATGGGACAACAAACAAGGAAGGTATAGAGGTCTATTAGGACACCCCCTGACAAATTTCTGGATCAGCCACCCCCTGACAAATTTCTGGATCTGTCCTTGTTTAGCTTCTTATAAACATCAAACACTGTCTCACCTGGATCGTATAAGGCCTGCTGGGTTAGTTTATCGTTAGCTTTGTGTCTTTGTGGACTGTTGGCAAGTGCTAGTGCATATGTTGTAATAGCGATGGTGTAAGGATCTTTCATGTTATCTAAGTTATTCTCCAGATAACCAACCGCACTTGTTATAGCTGCTGTATCGACCTGAAATATGGGATTCATTGATTATGGATTGATTGATTGATTGATTGATTGATTGATTGATTGATTGATTGATTGACTGTATGGTTGATTGATTGATTGATTGATTGATTGATTGATTGGTTAATTGATTGATTGATTGATTGATTGATTGATTGATTAATTGATTGATCCATTTATGGTTCGAGAATATTTTTTTTTATTCATTCATTCATCAATCCACTTATTAATTGATTCTATCATCCACTCATTCATCCATTCATTTATTTAATGTATTTATTCATTCATAAATCTACAATCTCTGGAGATCTTCCGGTCAGGTTGTCGACACGTCAGACATGAACACCATGGCCCAGTTGTTCAAAGCCAGTTTAGTGTTAATCCTAGGTTAACTCTATAGGTTTTCTTTAGAGTTAACCTAGGATTAGCGTTAATCTAGCTTTGAACAACCGGCCCCATCAGTCTTTCTCAAGACTACACTACCCCGGACGATCATACTTCACCTACATCTTTGTTTGTCAATCAATTCATTAATCTATAAGTTCACTGATTTCTCAACCTCCTTTTCCATCATTCAATGATTCCACAACGAATGAGAACTTTGGTTACGTTATATCTTACCAAGGCATTACATTGACATTCCAGCAAGGCTGTTACTACAAAAGCTGTGATAGCAATGTCACCATTTTGGTACACACCTCCCTACCAACAAAAAAACGACATCAGCTAGTAATGATAACGATGATTAGGATTAATGTAATAGAACCTGAAGATCTATTAATATAGATGCAATGATTGATGATAAAAGTAATAATTCTAATAATAAATTCTAATAAACTGATGATGTTGTTGCCGATGATGGCTGCGATAATAAAGATGATAATGATGATTATGATGATGATGGTTGTAGTGCTGATGATAACAGTGCCGATGACGATGCTGGTTGTCATGATGATGACAATGATGGTGGTGATGATAATGATGATGATGATGATGATGATGATGATGATGATGATGATGAAAATTGTGATGATAAAGAAGATAACGTGAATAACAATAAACAATGATAATGAAAAGATGATGATGATGATAATATGATGATAAGGAAGATGATGATAATGATAAAGATAAGAATAATAATAATAATTTACATTTATATGAGCGCGTATACAAATAAATGCTCTATGCGCTATAACATAAAATATAACAAAAATATTTAGAAACTATAAAAATAAACAACTATAATCAAAGTAGTTTTTAAACAAGTAAGTCTTGAGTTGAGACTTGAATTCGGAGACAGATGAGGAGGATCTTAAAGACGAAGGTAGAGAGTTCCAAAGTTCAGGTGCAGCAAACGAAAAGGATCGACGACCATAGGTTTTCAGATTATAATTTGGTATTTATTTTTAAAAGAAGAGAATTTGAAGACCGGAGACATCTTGAAGGTGTGTAAGTGGTGATCATGATGATGAATATATATAATGATAAAAATGACAATAATAATAATGGCGATGATAATAATATTAACAATACATCAATGATGACATTGATATTATCACTATTTTCTCGATAGAATATCCACTTACAACCATCTCTCTATGAATAACATGGTGTACTTCAGGGATGGCTCCATCAGCTCGTTGCTTCTGTATCAGCCACCCGACTGACTGACAGATCCCATTCTCATCGATATGATCACGAACACCATCAAACTTCCTCGCTTCACAAAACACTTTGACTACAAAAGCAGTCAGCCTGAGGAAAAGAAAACCCCAACAAAATGTCTAAATAGTATTACAAAACACAGAATCAGTTCTGGAAATGCTCTATATAATTATATATAACAACTAGCCATTATTATTCCACCCAATTCAAACCACTGGGAATAAGAAGAAATTTCCCTTTATACATATTCTTCAAATACATATTCTTCCTTGAGCGAGCGTTATATTCGTATGTTTTTAGAACTTCATCTTCTCCTCTAGTAACTATGGCCTATCATATGAAATGTTTTAGAGTTCATTCATGCAAAAAGTCATTTTTGGTCAATCTTTAGCCGCGAATGCGTTCTGTAACCTAAAATTTGATTGACTAATAAGCTAATACAAGATCTTACAGCTGAATATCATGATATTTTTGGGTGAAGAAGGGAAGAAGAAGGAAACAGGTAAAAGTTCCATTCAGAAGTAAGACAGGACATCACAACGAAGGGGCGGATTTAGGGGGGTGTCCCTTCAGGCACCGGACACCCTAGCCTGATTTTTTTCCTACCCTAGGACCCAGACCCGTCTAAAAATTAGGCTAAAAATTAGTGACCGGACACCCCCTTAATTACACCACAAGAGCCCTACATTTGCAATTGGAACATCCCCTGGCAAATTTCTGGATCCGGCAGCCCTTGCAACGTTTTTCCAAGATTTCTATCGTTCAACCTACCATGTGCTTCCAGGACGTGTGTTGCCCCAAGCACTGTACGATGCATCGTTACGTCGATAATTTAATTCTCTTGTATACCCTAACAAGATAAAATAATAGAGTACAAACATTAAAAGCGTGCAACATAATTAGTACTAAATAGTGATATTTTATGCTAATTCTATTGTTTAATTATCACTATTTAGTACTAATTAGTACTATTTGTTTCACGGTTATACTACTGTTTGCACTCTATTGGGTTGATAGGTTGGAATTGAATGGCATTGGAGTACACCCATTCGAAAAATGGCGTCCAATTTAAAATTTACACAACGTGTTCTTGACTGGCTAGCCTCACATACATGTGAAAACTCCATTGTGTTGCAACATTAACGCCATATTTAGGTCTATAAAGGTGACATATATGTTATTAATAAAGTAAACGTTATCTGGTATTTGGAGTTTAATGGATGAGCTTTCGGCTCCCAGGCTGAAGCATTTGACTATGAATAATAATTAGTCGTACAGAGTTTTGAAGTAATGGTTTGAATAAATTAAAATATTAAAGTTCATTCAAAATAATGGAGTATTGTCCAGGGAGCGGTTTGGAGTTGTTATCCGCTCCACTAGTTAAAGCAGTGTGCCAAGACTCTTAAGATCCAGTGTTTTAATTGTCCTCCAATTTCCTTTGTCAATCACTCGCACTCGCACTCCATTAGAGATTTTTGTTTTAGCGGCATTGGCACAAACTATTCCTACTTTAGATAAATTGATTTTCTCTTAGACAAGAACGTGAATTCCATTAAAGTCTAAATTGAATAGAAGTCGGATTTTTCGCTTTTTGCTGGTCCGGTGATCATGAGTGTATTCATCAAAATTTATAAAAAACATTTTCCATTGTTTCATTTATTTATCGCATCAGCGAATAGTTTATCAATCTTAAAAATATTTTGAAACAATTACATTCCAGTAAACTGAAAGAAGAATTAAGCTACATATAATCATTTTTTTGTAATTGTTTTTTTCATTGTCTTATTTTTTACATTTATTTTCGGAAGAAATATTATAGATCGATTGACAACGACCAAACCCTCTGTTGTTTTGCTTTTTTTCACTCAAATATTTTTGATATTTTTATTTATATTCTAAAAAGACAGATTGAAGAAGTGTGCAAGACGCTATAGAAAACAAATCAGATCCTATCTGCCTCGTGAATGGCCAATACCGATTTGTTGATTGAATAAGTATGGATTAAAACTCTAGATGAAAAAATGGTTAATTTATTTTAACTACGTAGAAATATCTAGGTTTATGTTCACATATGGTATGGTCCATTGAGTGGGAATTGATATATAAATGAGTATTCAAACTTATAAAACTCATTAATAATTCATGATAATTTAACAAAATAAATCACAACCACACCCCACCACACCACACCGTTGGGTTGCGTATCACCCCATCCTGAACAAAACATTGTTTCACGTTAAACACCACACCACACCACACCACACCACACCACAGTTCTTTAATTTCTTTCGACCAGATTTACTCTTATCTTGACAATTTTAGTAAAATATAAAAGAACTAACGTTGGAGTTTCATAAGTACTATACAATATTCGCGTCCGATCTGTATGAGATATACAGTGTATATTCCATACAGATCGCCCGCTTATATTGTATATATATAGTACTAAAAACTAAAAAAGTAATAAGTAATAAGCTCATGACGACGTTTCGGACGTGAATATTAATGTCGTATAAAATCCACATTTCTTATCATCGTCATTATGTGTGGAGCTAGCAAAAAATGTGAAAAATTAACACACTACAAATGTAACGCACCATGTAGAATTGTTTTTAACTAAGACAGTACAAGCGTTGTGATTGAAATGGCTGTTCACAATTTTCGACTGTATAGTGATTGTTCATTTCTGTCTGCAAAACTGCAGCCGGGATTGCAGATCACATGCAAATTATTTGTCAAATCCAAAGATATATGTTTCTGTATGGGGAATTATTTTGAAGAGTAACAGATGAAGAAACTATAAACAAAAGATTAGAAATGTCTATTTCTATCTCAACATATCAATATAAGTAATATATTTTTTTATCATTTTGAAACAAGAATCAGAATTCTTTGGGACTTTATTATTTACTTTTAATGTTATTCAGATTTTTATTTCTCCAGAAAATAAAGGGAACAATTAACACTAATTAATTTACAATACAAAGTCGATAAATCATTTTGCTATTCTTAGTATATAACGCAATATTGTTAATGACCTATTGTGAACAGCGGTCGCAGATAACTGGTTTTATACAATAGGACCTTCCCTTGTGCCAAAAGCGAGCTTATGCCGCTAAAATTAGGTGTGATGCGCCTCACTGGTAGCACGTATGTTTTTGGCTCTTCAATAATTTCCAATTTATTTCTCCAATTTTAACAGTTTTTCTTATCTTACTCTACAACTAGTAAGATACTAACTATATTCAACATCTACGATGATCTCGGGATGGTTTAATTCTACTTTACGGCCAGCAATCTCAATATTCAGCAAATCAACAACTTTACAATGGACTCGTCAATACAGTCAAGCCTACTTGAAAGACATCAATAGTTTTGCTACTAAACTCAATCTACTTCCGAGACTAGAAGCTGAAACTATAACTACTATCAAAGAGCTTGGTATCTCAAGATTTAGACGAGGCTATCGTGGTGGAATCAAAGTGAATTATCGTAGTAAAGTTACCAAAGATTTGAATATTCCAGTACGTACTAGTTCCCGCGAGACCTTAAAACAACATCGACATGCAAATTTCTCCAACTTGATCAGCATTAAAACTGAGAAGTTAACTCCGTCCACGTTTTCCCCAACTTCAACTTCAACTGGTTTGTTTAACTCTAACTCCAGCGAAGAAAACCTTAATGATGATTTGATTTTTGATTCCGAAAAGCCCTACGGGGAGATTTCAATAAAGTATATGTAAAACAAAAATCTCTATTGGAGTCAATTTCATGGTCCAGTGACTTCAATGGAGCGCGAGCGGAGTCTTGGCACACTGCTTTAACTAGTGGAGCGGATAACAACTCCAAACCGCTCCCTGGACAATACTCCATTCGTTTGAATGAACTTTAATATTTTAATTCATTCAAACGATTGCTTCAAAAACCCTGTACGACTAATTATTATTCATAGTCAAAGGCTTCAGCCTGGGAGCCGTAAGCTCATCCATTAAACTCAAAAAAACAAAACAGAGAACGTTTAGTTTATTACCATGTATCCTGGTTACTCATCTATTTTCAAATAAATGTTATTGTCAGTCCAGAACAATAGTTATTCAAACTGGTCACCCCTTTACCTGATTCAATGAACTTGTAAGACTTTTCTTCGACTTCTGCTGTTACTTGTTTAGTGTTTGACAGATATTGTAGAACATATACATTAGGAGAAAGGTAAATCATTGTTTGTTCGCCACAACCTGTGGGCATGCGTAATAGAGCTTCTAATCCGCCATTAATAACGTCTGTTACAACTGGACCAATCAGATTGCCTGTTATAAGACCAAAGAAAACCACTTAACGGAATGAGCCAATAAAACTGTTTGTTATATGTGAATTAAAAACCTTTCTTTTATGACCAACAAACCTTTATCATAATGAACCAATCAAATCGTTTGTTATATCATGAATTAATTTCAAAATAATACTCTCATTTAACAATTAAAAGCCTCTACTCACCAGTGAACGAAATCATTGCATTCACAGATTCAGGGATGCTCTTCTTTGGGACTTCTATTGAAACTTGGTCTATCTGCTTGTCGTTGTCTCTGTCTAAAATTTCTAAAAAACGAAAATATTTAATTTTAGTATTATTTTCTACTAATTATATTTGTGTCAAAACAGTTTTATATTTTACGTAAGATATATATTATGTAAGATTTTTACGTAAGATATATTATGTAAGATTTTTTACGTAACATATATATTATGTAAGATTTTTTACGTAACATATATTATGTAAGATGTTTTAAGTAAGTTATTTTACGTTCAGTAAGGTACTTACGTTTACTTTTGAATGTAACATTCTTGGGAGAAACGTCATTGTTTTCGCCTGCTTGCTTAGAATCTTTCAGAACACCTAAGGAACAAAATGAAGTAATGTTTATGTTGTAACTATTCATCTTCATCCATTCATTCCTCTCTCCTTCCCTCATTTCCTCCTCCCCTTTCCTTCCTTCCTTCCTTCCTTCCTTCCTTCCTTCCTTCCTTCCTTCCTTCCTTCCTTCCTTCCTTCCTTCCTTCCTTCCTTCCTTCCTTCCTTCCTTCCTTCCTTCCTTCTCTCCGTCCTCTTTCCGTCCTCTTTCCCTCCTCTTTCCCTCCTCTTTCCCTCCTCTTTCCATCCTCTTTCCCTCCTCTCTCTCGTCGTTTCTATCTTTACCTTGTGGGTCAATGATGAAAGTCTGTGTTTTTCGTTTTTCTATTCCCTCGGGCTAAAGAAAAATATAAAAATTGTTGATAAGACAAATAATTTAAACAAATTGAAAGGTACTTTTTCGTGTTATTATTTTCTGAACTTTCCACTGTTCAAATACACTGAGTGTTCACAATAGATCGTATTTCTAATATATTTGCTTATAGTATGTGGGTTTAAAGAGTATTTATTGAGTCGTTTACGACAGTTTTGAAGTTTTTTCAGGATTACAAATATTCAAGAAACTACCATCTGGCACGTGTATAATTTAACCCTGCTTATAGGCTCTGGTAAAGGAGTGTTATACAATAGGTTCCCAGTATAGGGAGGATGGGCCATAACAAATGTAGAAAACATTACTCTTTCTGCTACTTACAACATTCACGAACTTGATCTGTGTACAATTTTAACAGATTTCCATGCATGGCCAGTATACGGCGAAGGTGCCATCCATTATTATAAACAATATAGAGAACATTACTCCTACTTACAACAACAAGTAGCTTTCTTTCTACAGCATCGTTATCAACACCATTAGAGACGTACACCTTAACAGGTACAATGCCATATTTAATGGGCACTATAGTTATAGGAAATGATACTGATCCGCCATTTTCATCGACTGTAAGCCTGTCTTTAGGATTCATTAAAAAAAGTGTTGATCCAGGTTTTGCTATGGAACAAAACCCTTCATTCGGAGTAAGGTAGATGTGAACCTAGAAAACATCCAAGTTGTATTAGAGAACTTGAGATAACAACCAAACAACACAAGTGTAACAACAGCAGAAACAATAACAATAAAAAACACAACAATAACAAAAACAATAACAATAAACACAACAACAACAAAAACAAAAACCGAATAAACACAACAACAACAATAACAATAAACACAACAATAACAACAACAGTAAAAATAAACACAACAACAACAACAATAATAACAATAAACACAACAACAACAACAATAACAATAAACACAACAACAACAACAGTAACAATAAACACAACAACAACAACAATAATAACAATAAACACAACAACAACAACAACAATAAACACAACAATAACAACAATAACAATAAACACAACAATAACAACAACAGTAAAAATAAACACAACAATAACAACAACAGTAAAAATAAACACAACAACAACAACAATAATAACAATAAACACAACAACAACAACAATAACAATAAACACAACAATAACAACAACAGTAAAAATAAACACAACAACAACAACAATAATAACAATAAACACAACAACAACAACAATAACAATAAACACAACAACAACAACAATAACAATAAACACAACAACAACAACAATAATAACAATAAACACAACAACAACAACAATAACAATAAACACAACAACAACAACAATAATAACAATAAACACAACAATAACAACAACAATAACAATAAACACAACAACAACAAAAACCGAATAAACACAACAATAACAACAACAATAAACACAACAATAACAACAGTAAAAATAAACACAACAACAACAACAATAATAACAACAGCAGCAGCAACAAAAACAATAAACACATCAACAAAAACAGTAACAATAACAATAAAAAACAACATCAACAATAATAATAAAAACAACATCAACAATAACATTTATAACAACAATAACAATAAACACAACAACAACAACAATAATAACAATAAACACAACAACAACAACAATAACAATAAACACAACAACAACAACAACAATAAACACAACAATAACAACAACAGTAAGAATAAACACAACAACAACAATAAATACAACAACAACAGCAACAGCAACAATAACAATAAACACAATAATAACAACAAAAACAACAAAAACAATAAACACAACAACAAAAACAGTAACAATAACAATAAAAAACAACATCAACAATAATGATAAAAACAACATCAACAATAACATTTATAACAACAATAAGAGCAACAATAACAATAACAGAAGCAACAGCGACAACAAAAACATTAATAGCAAAAATAACAACAATAACAGCGACAACATCAATAACTATAAAAAACAACAATAACAATAATAACAACAATAAAAGCAGTAACAATAACAGCAACAGTAACAATAATAACAACAATAACAATAACAGCAACAATAACAATAATAACAACAATAACAGCGACAACAATAATAACAATAAAAATAAAAAACAGCTACCACTCAGTCCACAACCGGTTGTGTCAATTACCAAAGGGCTAAGCCTTTGCAAAAAAGCATTTAATCAAATACGGTATAGATTATAATGTGAAGTTGGAATATTACATGCAACTCAAACAACCACAACACTTAGCAGTAACATCATTATTCTTCTTTTCTCCTAGCTCCTTGCGGAGCATGAGGCGAGAAACAACTCCCTCCAGTTTGGCCTGCCGCTGCGATCTACTCAGCCTCTTTCCAGACCTGCCACCCCATCTTTTTCTCTCTGTTTCAATTGTAACAGTTCTCCTCCAATGTCTCTTTTGGCCTTCCCTTCTTACGCATCAATACTGATTACAAGAGTAAATGTCTAACATACCCGTATTTTCGCCTTTCTGTAGTTATACACGGTTGCCAATATGGTAATCTGTTCTCCACGTTGTGCAGAATACGGCATTTGCAAAGTCACGAAAACTTCCCTACTGATTCGGAGATTCAGGGGCTTAGCAATTCCGAATCCAGATTTATTGGAGACTGCGATAGCTTGAACGATAAACGTTGTGATAGTATCAGGAACTGTGGCGCTGAGTGATGCTGCATGACAGGTTGGACGTTGAAGGTAATCGTTACATATATTGTCTTCGTGTACACTTTCACTGGTTAAGATGATAAAGAGAATGTCATTGAGTAATATATATCAAAAAAGGAAAAACAAAAGAAAAGTTCTATTATTTAGCGTCGGTAGTTCCTTCAGCTATAAGCAGTAAGCTGTTAGCTGGTCTCCAAAGAAGCCGACGGTGCGCTCTTTTTCCCCTCTCTCCATCAATGCTCGATCCGTTTTACGGGTACTTAAAGCTACTCAAAGCTAAACTGATTGGAAAGAAGTCGAAACAAGTGTGAGGCCACTAGGGATCGAACTCGTGACCTCTCGCTCCGAAAGCCGCGCACTAACCAACTTAGCTACACTTGTTCCTTCATTACCATAATTTCAAAAATTTGTAAAAACTTTACGCAAAAAGAAACGAGGCTGATTTATAAGTTAAGTTATTAAAACACAATAATGGTCTTAAAATCTGATGCTCAAACACATATTTGATAAGTATACTCCTCCGTCATAATTTTTGCACAAAGTGGGCTTAATTTGTGAGCTCTTTCTACGTGTCTTCCCTTCGTAGCCTATCAGAAATACCGTATGCAATCTTGAAAACAATGCCATTACCATATATGGTATTGTAGGTGAGAAGTAATATAAGACTTTAAAAGCCTGTTTCACACTAGCGACATAAGCATAAGCATAAGCAACATACGCAGACTCAGTTGGGCTTTGCTCATTGGCCGCACTTGTCTTTTCTCACACCTAGTCGAGAAATGCTTCACTGAGGCCTCGTCTACACCAATCCGATCCGGCTGAAACCGCATAGAAATATTTGCGTCCACACGAATCCTGTTGATCGTTTCCTATTCAAAAGTATGCGGTTTCGGTGACCGGATTCACCGTGTGGACGATAGGCCTATTCGCATCAAAAAGTATGCGGTTTCAAAAGTATCCGGATCCGTGTAGACGGGGTCTGAGTCTGCGTATGTTGCTTATGCTTATGCTTATGTCGCTAGTGTGAACCAGGCTTTTGATATTAGCGCGCGAGATTTTTTACTTTTTTTAACAGGTTGAGATTACACAGAACAATAGGCATATCTTTGATACGGGAGGTTTTTTGAAGCAAACGTTTTCATCACAATATCGTGATATTATTTACTTCACGTCACAATATCGTGATATTATTTACTTCACGTCTAGACACAGCGGTCATATGTTTCTTGAACAGTTTTCCTGTTTACCTTATAACCATTTCTTCAAAAAGCCATGTCTCTGGGAAATAGCTACGAACTTGTGTCATAGCGGCCACTTCATCGCCTGACATAATAAAATCACCATCTATAAGCCCTAGAGCATCGCCACCGCTTCTTGCAAGGAGACCCATATCTAAAACAAACCAGCACCTACAATTAGTATAGGGAATCGCACGATCTTAAGTATAATTTGTAATTAATAGGTACGAGTGCTGTTTTGAAAGTTTTCAAAATTGGAGACCAAGATCGTGTAGTATTATTCTCTGTTATATAAGCTTTAAAATGATATATACTTTGTCTATCTTTATTGTAAAATGACGCACTAAACAATTTTTTAACTGAGAGCATCCCGCGAACGTGGACCGTGTGCTTAAAGCACCCTCATAGATATTTGTTATTACCATTTTTTAGTATGAATATGCAGGTGAATACCCTTTCAAGATGGCGCAGGGAAATGTGAAGAGGGACTATTGGTTCATGGTTTTCGACCTAACGCAATGCTTTTCTTTTCATAAAACGAGGACGAGTACGCACCCATTCTCCTCCTAGCTTTCTTACCTTTCGCTCCATAACGGGCCACGCAGCATTTTATAAATGACACGATGCATTTAGAATATGCCATTGGATCAAGTTTCAAAGATGGCATTTCAAGATCCTGTAGTCTTTTCATGCAATTTCTTCTTGAGTCAGTTGCATTACCAAGGCGACAGCAATCGATCCTGGGAACTGATTGAAAACATTCCAACTTCAAACACAATAACTGAGCAAAGTAGGAGCAAGGCAGGCGAAGGGGGGGGGGGGGGGGGGGGGGTTAAGTTGATTGTACAGTACGTGGTACCTCTATTAAGCGGTCACCCACTAAGCGGTCACCCTCTATTAGGCGGCCATAATTATAAAAAGTACCAAATCTATTCCTATACCAAGATTCAAGATTCTTTCATTTTGTCACAATTTTTATCTACACAATTACCCACAAAAATTATTTACAATGTTAGGCCAGAAAAGAGTCGCTATACCTATTCTATACCTCTATTCAGCGGCCAACCTCTATTGAGCAGGCACTTTGGAAAGCTAAGCTTTATATTTTAAAGCTACTATGAGTCTATACTTTTGTATTTTTGTTTATATTTTGAGAAAAAAGGGTGAAAATTATACACTCCATCGTTTTTTATAGAGTCCGTGCGAATGTCAGATTTGTGTGCTGGATCATTTTACTTGTTTTTTTCCGCATGCGTAGTCGTTTGACTGCTGTGTTGGGGAGCTATTGATGGGGAGACTGGGGAGGGAAGTTGATCGTGAATTTTTTTTTTTTTTACCTTGACCGATGGATCTTTTCTTTCGTTTTGAAGGTGCATCATCACATGTGAAATCTGGTACAAAATTGGTCACAATAAAATGTTATCATTATGATATATTAAATGTTATGTTATGGGTTTAATGATAAGGCAAATATACCACAATGATGAAGATGATGATGATAACAATGATGACAGTGATGATAGCGATGATGCCGATATAAATAAGATGTCAATCATTTTGATATAAATGAATGTGATGGCAATGATCGTAACAATTAATGATGATTTTGGTGGGACTGTGATTATGATGATGATGATGATAATAGTGTTGATTATTATGTCAATGACTGTGATGGCAATGATGGTAACAATGATGATAATTATGGTGATTGTGATTTAGATAACAATGATGACAGTGATGATAATGATGTCAATGATTGTGATGGTGATAAGTTACCAGGTCGTGCGTCACTAACAAAAGATCCTGTCATCACAGAGAGTCCCGAATTCTAACGAGAGTAAATAAGAAAACAAAATTCAATTCACGTTCACAAAAAAAACATGTTTGACTCCATGGCAAAAGTAGTCTCAGTCCTCGCAGCCGTTATTAGTGTCGGGATTTCTGAGTCCCTCCCCACTAACATTGCGTGACGAGGCTAAACACGGCTGCGGGGGAGACCCGACTCCCAAGCAGTCCCCATTTTTTTACTCGAAAACTCGCCCAAGAGTGGATCGAGCCTCCACTCGTTTTCTTGAGGTTTTCGCGTAAAAAGTAGTGGCCATTTTGTAGTCTAAAATACTATTTACCTTGAAGATGTCCTTTGTGTCCTTACCACCACCGATACCGCAGCCAAGATCAAGTTCCTTTAGCTTTTCAAAAACCTTTAGAATGAAATACCTTTCTTTAATTATATACTATAAAAGTGATTACAATAACTCTGTAATCCAGTACATTTGAACATAGTTAATATTAACTAGGATTTGAACCTTTAATTTTATTGCACTTTTCCTCGACCCAAAGTTTCAGAAATGATCCGAATTTTGTTTTACAGCATTTTTAACACATAGCACTGTAAGTGAAACGTCTAATGAAAATCGTAATTCTGTAATTTTTGAAGCATTCGCAGAAAATGTGCGCTTTGCTATTCCGAGTAATCAATTTTAATCTTATCATTGTGTAACTCAATGTTCATGTGAATCTTCTCAAAGCAATTGTCACCTTGATAGTTCCCTGCACCGCCATCTTGAAAGGTAGCCAGGCCTTTGCATCGAAGCGAGACGAACGTTGAGCTTTGCAATGATAGAGACCTTTTAACACCTTGCTGAACAATTATTCACCATTGCAAGCTCAACGTTCATCTCACTTCGATGCAAAGGCCCGGCTACTTTTCAAGATGGCGCAGGGAACTGTGAAGGAGACTATTACAGTGCGGACACTCCAACCGGGACCACTTAGACAAAATCGTCTAATCAAAAAACATTTAAAACAGACAGAGATTAAAATGATAACAGCATAAGCCAATCAAATCATAGTGTTCTCACGCTCATAACATTCTTGAACTGAAAGCTGCAATATGATTGGTTGATTATCAATTCATCTAAAGTGGTCCCGGTTGGAGTGTCCGACTGTAATGGGTATGAATAACAACATAAATAAAGGTAAATTGGGTCTTACACTAGTTCAATGAATAACAACATTAGGTAAATTGGGTCTTACACTAGTTCAATGAATAACAACATTAGGTAAATTGGGTCTTACACTAGTTCAATGAATAACAACATTAGGTAAATTGGTTCTTACACTAGTTCAATGAATAACAACATTAGGTAAATTGGGTCTTACACTAGTTCAATGAATAACAACATTAGGTAAATTGGGTCTTACATTAGTTGAATGAATAACAACATTAGGTAAATTGGGTCTTACACTAGTTCAATGAATAACAACATTAGGTAAATTGGGTCTTACACTAGTTCAATGAATAACAACATTAGGTAAATTGGGTCTTACACTAGTTCAATGAATAACAACATTAGGTAAATTGGGTCTTACATTAGTTGAATGAATAACAACATTAGGTAAATTGGGTCTTACACTAGTTCAATGAATAACAACATTAGGTAAATTGGGTCTTACACTAGTTCAATGAATAACAACATTAGGTAAATTGGGTCTTACACTAGTTCAATGAATAACAACATTAGGTAAATTGGGTCTTACACTAGTTCAATGAATAACAACATTAGGTAAATTGGGTCTTACACTAGTTCAATGAATAACAACATTAGGTAAATTGGGTCTTACACTAGTTTAATGAATAACAACATTAGGTAAATTGGGTCTTACACTAGTTCAATGAATAACAACATTAGGTAAATTGGGTCTTACACTAGTTCAATGAATAACAACATTAGGTAAATTGGGTCTTACACTAGTTCAATGAATAACAACATTAGGTAAATTGGGTCTTACATTAGTTGAATGAATAACAACATTAGGTAAATTGGGTCTTACACTAGTTCAATGAATAACAACATTAGGTAAATTGGGTCTTACACTAGTTCAATGAATAACAACATTAGGTAAATTGGGTCTTACACTAGTTCAATGAATAACAACATTAGGTAAATTGGGTCTTACACTAGTTCAATGAATAACAACATTAGGTAAATTGGGTCTTACACTAGTTCAATGAATAACAACATTAGGTAAATTGGGTCTTACACTAGTTTAATGAATAACAACATTAGGTAAATTGGGTCTTACACTAGTTCAATGAATAACAACATTAGGTAAATTGGGTCTTACATTAGTTGAATGAATAACAACATTAGGTAAATTGGGTCTTACACTAGTTCAATGAATAGCAACATTAGGTAAATTGGGTCTTACACTAGTTCAATGAATAACAACATTAGGTAAATTGGGTCTTACACTAGTTCAATGAATAACAACATTAGGTAAATTGGGTCTTACACTAGTTCAATGAATAACAACATTAGGTAAATTGGGTCTTACATTAGTTGAATGAATAACAACATTAGGTAAATTGGTTCTTACACTAGTTCAATGAATAACAACATTAGTTAAATTGGGTCTTACACTAGTTCAATGAATAGCAACATTAGGTAAATTGGGTCTTACATTAGTTGAATGAATAACAACATTAGGTAAATTGGGTCTTACACTAGTTGAAGTAAGTCTATTCTTGTTCCTCAACAGATAAACACTTTTATCGACTGCAAGTAAACCAATACGTGTTCCTTTCTCTCCATAAACCTTCACCGTGTAGGCAAGGCCAGGATATTCCTCATGGTCGTCATCAAGGCTGTCTTGTATGCTAATCTATGAAAGACAATAAAAAATATATCATCTTAAATGATTTGACTTGCCGTTTGATTGATTGATTGGTAACGGACTGTAACTGACTGCCTGACGAACGGACTGACTGACTAATTGATTCCCTAAGTGGCTAGATGAAAAATAATTGTAAATGGCATACCTTATTAGGCAAAGAATCTGAAATATCGAGCGTGGTTACATCTGATACTACTTCCCCAGTGTCCAGGATGTAAAACGCTACAATACGAGACGATGGTGACATCATTGATGTGGCCTGGAATATGATGGTCTTGATGAAACCAACGTTTTGAACCACCACGTTTTGGTACACGATCTGGCCACGTGCTATTACCTGGAAAATAAGGAAACATCAGAGATTTCAATATTTACCGAATCTGAATTCAATTCCCGCCAAGGGCATATGATATTTTTCTCATGATCTTTATTTCACTTATACACCGAACGCATTTCTACTTATTATTCACTTCAATTCTGCATTTCCATTTACGGTGTTCAAATTTACCTAAGAGATTAATATCGCCTTGGGACCCCCTGCAGTTGCTCTATACTACATCGTCCGGCTGCGTATCCAGCGTGGTTGGTCCTTGTAGTGTCGTGGTAACACATCGGACTAGAAAATCGAAACCGTGGGGTTCAATAGGGCATATGATATTTTTCTCATGTATCTGTATTTACTATCAATACCCTAAATCTTTTTTACTATTTTCTGTTTCGCCGTGTCAATCCTACAATCCTACAAGTCTACCAGGCAATTCTAGACAATATTACTGGTGCTTAGTATTCATACCATGTATGCTAGTCGAGCCACTTTCGTATTGCTGATGAACGCCTCACAGAAAACATTATGTCCAACCTGTATAGAGACAAATATAGTATTGAGAGTTACGAACTCGCTGTTTCAATTTAAGAGGTTTTGAAGCAGTAAGAAATGAACATGGAAATAATCAAGTGTTCACGGTTCGAGTATCCTCACTTCAACTGACACTAAAGTAATGGGTATATCATCTTAGGCTACGTTTACATGGTACCGGACGAATTTTTGACCAGTCAAAAAAACATCCGCCCTTAGGGGTTCCGTTCATACGGGACCACGCTAAACGAACAATAATTTGGACGACTAACCGATCAAATATTCGTCTGAACAGAGCAAAAATATTGATCGGTTCCGTGTGTACAGCATGTCCAGGACAATCTTTTGACCGGTAAAAAATTCATCCGGTACCGTGTAAACCTAGCCTTAGGGGTAAAAATCAGAGATTTGGTATCTTTTAGGGTCTTAAATTTGAGGTTAAGCAAACCAGCACTTTCTGATATATCTTTTAGAATGACGGTTGGAAAAGGAACTAGCCCATCGCATAATAACGCATGCTTGCGTTAACTCAGAATAATTTTAATCCAATTATTACCACCCCCCCCCCCCCCCCCCCCCCCCTTCTCTCCGGGATAGAAAGCACGATGTGCAATCGCATAAAATGGGAATATCTATCGTAAGTTAGCATACCTGAGCCGGTTTTCGTTGTCTTATCATCAAGTACTCTCCCGATGGGGAAAAGTATTTTCCAGCAACATAGTCTTTGGCACCATTGTAATTACCAAGGCCAGGATCGTCCGTCTCAGCCTGGGATGAAAAGACAGCGATGATGGTGATGAGAAAGATCGATGATAATGATGGTGGTATTGTCGTATGATGATGATAATTAGAGTGATAAGGATAGCGATGGTGATGATAATGAAGATTATGGTGGTGATGGTGTCCTGGACATAATCATAATAATGATAGCTGTGGTGATGATAATGAAGATGATAATGATGATGATGGTGATGATGGTGGGCATAATAATGATAACGATGATGGTAATGATAATGAAGATGATAAGGATGATGATGGTACGTGTTGGTGATGATAATGAAGATGATGATGGTGATGGTGATGATCATAATAATGATGGATGTGGTGATGATAATGAAGATGATAATGATGATGATGGTGAGCATAGTAATGATAACGATGATGGTAATAATAATGAAAATGATAAGGATGATGATGGTGTTGGTGATGATAATGAAGATGGTGATGGTGATGGTGATCATAATAATGATGGATGTGTGGTGATGATAATGAAGATGATAATGATGATGATGGTGAGCATAATAATGATAACGATGATGGTAATAATAATGAAAATGATAACGATGATGGTAATAATAATGAAAATGATAAGGATGATGATGGTGTTGGTGATGATAATGAAGATGGTGATGGTGATGGTGATCATAATAATGATGGATGTGGTGATGATAATGAAGATGATAATGATGATGATGGTGAGCATAGTAATGATAATGATGATGGTAATGATAATGAAAATGATAAGGATGATGATGGTGTTGGTGATGATAATGATGGTGCAGATGATGATGGTGAACATAATAGTGATAATGATGATGGTAATGATAATGATAATGAAGATGATAAGGATGATGATGGTGATGGTGATCATAATAATGATGGCGGTGGTGATGATAATGAAGATGATAATGATGATGATGGTGAGCATAGTAATGATAATGATGATGGTAATAATAATGAAAATGATAAGGATGATGATGGTGTTGGTGATGATAATGAAGATGGTGATGGTGATGGTGATCATAATAATGATGGCGGTGGTGATGATAATGACGATGATAATGATGATGATGATGGTGAGCATAACAATGACCATATGAGGATGATCGAATAATGATGGTAATGATGATGAAAATGATGGCGGTGATGAGGATAATGGTAACGATAATGATGGTGGTAATGGTGATGGTAATGATGAGAATATGAAGATGGTAATGATGATGATGATAATGATATCTGATATTTTACACTTTAATTTTAACTAGACATTGTAATGCGCGAGTGAGCATCTTTCTATGTAACTCGCCCAATATAAATATTGAATTATTATTATTATTAATGATGATGATGATGATGATTTCAGTGATTTATGTCGATTCACCTTGATTGTGAGTGTATTTGCATCTCTAGGTATATCAATCAAAAAGTCAGCATATCCATCACGGTCAGTTCGCCCCTTGTTGGCTGCGTCGTCGTTACTTTGTAGTGCAGACTGTCCAAGTTTAGTCTCTACTCCATCTTTCGTGATTGATGTAGCAAGGATCTTCATTGGCATACCAGCTTGGGATTGGTCGTTAGTGCTAGTGACTTTGACCTGAACACAAACATAATGTTACAGCGCCTTTCACAACAGACCACACTAGCCTCCTCGGCAGGCGTCTCCGCTCCGTTTTCTTTTCTTTTATTGGGCTTCCTGTCTCAAGTGACCGTGAGGGACTGAGGCCCCACAAGAGAAAGAGGGGAGGAGACGGGGACCAATCCCCCTCGGTCAAATGACAAAGGGATCCCATGAGAGAGAAAGGAAAAGGAAAGGGTTGCCTGGGGCGGGGGCTAAGGCCATACGACGTCATTTTACTTTCTAGTTCAGATTTATATTCCCTCTTGAGAATAAACAATGAACACTAATCATTTAAAGAAAGAAAGTAGACAAAGCATTCTGGTGTTGGTAGTATATGATAATATATAATGCTTTTTAAGTACCGACTGATTATTTTATATTGTTTAAAATTTCTTTAAAATTTGACTACAGCCCGTGGAATTTCTAAATGTTTCAACTGTTTGATAATGTGTACATTCCTTAAATTATCGCGAGATGAAGTCAAATTGTAAAGAATATATTACACGAGGCTTAGGTTGTGGACGAGAACCATGAAAAGCTAGTCTATTGCCCGCAAGAAACAATAAAGTTATCATTCGTCACTAGATAGCGAGTATTCATCTTGTTTTCAATTCAATTCAATTTAATAGACCTCTTTACCTCCGCATGCAAACTGCCCATTTCAGACAACGTGTCATTCCCTTGAGAATTGTTCTTTTATGATGAACGTGGTATATCATTTACATGTGAAAGAAACAATTCCCAAGGGTAGCATCACGTGATCTGAAATTGGACAACAAACAAGGAAGGTAAAGAGGTCTATTTAATCTATTTGTGCATTTTGTGAGTTTTAAGTATGCCGACCTACCTTTATAGGAAACTGCAGTCCAGGTCTAAAATACTTGGCAGTATTTGTAAACTTGATTCGATATGGTGATGATGTGAAGAGAATTGAATTGTCAATGGCTCGTTCTGTTATTCCAGTTGATTTTTCAGTTATAGCTGCTTCTATTTGTAAACGGTATCCTTCAGGGAACCAGATATTGGGATTTAAGGAAAGTATATCTCGCTTTCTGAGCGAGAATTCCAGTAAACTGTCATGCACCTATCACAAAAACACTATGGTTGAGTCTTATGTAAAGCGGTATATTTTATGAGGGTTTGTTTTAGATTTTTGTATGCAGGGATGGGCTAAAAGGTTTGAGTCTGATTGTCTATAACAAAAACACTATGGTTGAGTATTATGGGAAGTATACATTTTATGAGTTATTTGTATTTTGTTTGCATGCAGTGATGGAGACAGCTACACAGCCATCCTGTGAAATGGTCCGCGATCATCTGCGAACGCCTGATATCTGATAAGAACACCAACAGCATGCAACTTAAGGCCCGGACAAACTGCTTTTGTTGAATGGCAATGATGAGGCCCTGAAGGCCGAAACAGTACTGTCTGCAGTTAGATAGCTCCTCGACTCGTGTCTTGTTGAGCACTCTATCTGAAGTGTACCATTGTCGTTAGCATTATGCGCAGCTCACTAGTTTACTAGTTTGAGCACTTTGACATGGTAGGGTTTCTCCCACATTTGTGGGCGAGCCCGAGGTGACCATATGGTCAAACCTCAACTTCAGCATCAGCACTGCACTGATGAGGCCCTGAAGGCCGAAACAGTACTGTCTGCAGTTATATAATAAATTATAAATATGAATTTCAAAAAATACTATAACGAATACATTAAACTGAATACTAAGCTACTGTAAAAAATAATAATTATATATTAAATATATATTAATTATATATATATATATATATATATATATATATATATATATATATATATATATATATATATATATATATATATATATATATATATATATATATATATATATATATATATATATATATATATATATATATATATATATATACATAATTATATATATATGTTGTGGCCGTCATCTCATTTCAACATTGTCATTAAACCGTTTATCCCCCACGTTCAACACCGTTCAATTGCAACAACCATTCTATAGCGTTCAACAAAATCGAACCAATATTGAAGCAAATGTTAAAGCTGTTTGCCTGGGCCTCAAGGATGATCAAACTTACTGATCATGCATGACCGGCAATATTCCCCTTCAGAGTTCCCTGCGCCATATTGAAAGGTAGCCGGGCCTTTGCATTGAAGCGAAACGAACGTTGAGCTTGCAATGACAGAGACCTTGCGGAACAATTATTCAAGTGTTTCGCTTCGATGCAAAGGCCCGGCTACCTTTCAAGATGGCGCAGGGGACTGTCAAGGGGACCAGTTAAAAAAAATCGTGTCTTTGAAGACCGTTTTAAATGTTCTGAGATAAAATAGATAAACCCTTTCAGAAACGGTTTTCAAACCTGCAAAACCTACTAGCTCCACAGGGTCATAGATTAGTATAGAAACTAAATGTGCAATCGGCTCGCTTTTCTCGTTGTGTGTACAAAATAGTTATTTCTCAATAACATAATGACAAGTTAAAATGTGGCGATGGGCCTGAAATTCTGAAAGTTACCCACAGTACCCTGCGCTAATAGCGTGTAGACTTTTCATTTCAAGGGAGACAAAGTTTATCGAAAAGGGTGTATATATAGGTTACCCATAATACCCTGCGCTAATAGCGTGTAGACTTTTCACTTCACGGGAGACAATGTTTACCGAAAAGGGTGTATAAAACCAACTCACTTGTTGTCTGAATGAGCTGATCACGAATGGTGCTTGTTTGAAGCCAACAATTTTAACTCGTATTGACGCGGATCCGAACACTGGCTTGCCATAGGTGTACCTGATGGAAAGAGATTGGTTACCATTGTTTATCACAGGCAGCAATAATGTCGCAAATGATGATTATTTTTACCACGCGCCATATTGGAAAAAAAAAATGTTATTCTTTTAGTGCAGGGGTGGGGTTTCTGTGGTATATTTGTTTGAATGCGCGTGGATGGGATTCCTGTTGCTTTTCGCACGCGATATTCTCGAAAACTCGCGCGGTGTCGACGAGGGTAGAATACAAAATATTACAAAAAAATTGCAACTGCGCTCAAAGAATAACAAAATATCTTTTTTAAATCAGCTCTCTTAGATGGCGCGTGGTAAAAAATAATTTTATTCTAATTGAAAAAATCCTCATCGACTAGTTATGCTGCCTGTGTGTTTACCAATCTTCTTGGGAAATCTTTCATTTGGTTAAATTTGTTTAAGATAATCATTTTAACAGTGATGATGATGATGTTGATAACAATTAACAAATATATTAAGTCAATGCACTAACGTTGTCCACGTAAAGGATGTTTTCTCGTGATTAATGATACCGATTTTTTACACAAACGTTTGATCCCTGATCCCAAAAGCTCGCGTATTTTGATCCCTGTTCCCACAAAAAAATGTTTTAATCCCTGAATTTATTCATACGATCCCGATCCCTCTTCTGTGTTCCTAATTCCAGCTGATTTTGACTATGTGATCCCCAATCCCAGGCATGTGGTCCCTAATCCCAGCTGATTTGGACTATGTGATCCCTCCCTGGTCGCACATACCTCGTTATGACCCGGTAATGGCGATGAGCATTCATAATCATAATCCTTACTGTGCAGAGAGACTTATGAGGATTTTCCTCTAGTACTCACCGAGCAGAGACAACAATACTAAATTTCTTTTGATTTGGTAGAATGTGGTCAGGACCTTTGATGTTGACAGAAAACCTGGGCAAAACTGAAACAAAACAACACAGAACGTTATGTACTGTTAGGCCTGCCTCGGCTCCTAAAGTCGACGTAATTTAATACGATTTATGGAGACTTTTGGCGTTTTAAGAAAAAATATGAAGAAATAGAACACAACATAAGTCAATTTTAGGCGATTTTAAGCCCGACTTTACGCCATGCCATATTTTAAAAAAAAACACGTTTTCTAAAACATTATATTACTACTTTGAGACTTATTCATTATTCAGGGACCGGGCACACACCACAAGAGCCCTTCATTTGCAACTGGGACACCCCCCTGACAAATTTCTTGATCCGCCCCTGGTAGGTTTCAAAAATAAGCTTATAACTAATAAATCAAATGATATTTTAGGGGATTGAACGACGGATATCAATTAAAGATTTGAGAAATACAAACTTTTGCAAAGAGAACAGTATTTGATATAATGATGTAATTTTAACTATACTCTTACCGTATTCTTTTACTTCAAACACTGTAGACGTATTGTCAACAAACTAGAGAAAGAACAATAATCATTTACAACCTAATTGCAAGAACGTTGTCATATAGAAATAACAAAATAACAATTAGGAATTAATTAAGAGGTCAAAATTCGAATATTGTCACAAAAATATTCATTCTGAAGACCTTCAATTAAAAGCAATGATGGTTGTGGTGATATGATGATGAATTAAGCTGATGATGATGAAGATGATTATTATTATTATTATGATGATGATATGATGATGATGATGATGATGATGATGAAGATGATTATTATTATGATGATGATGATATGATGTTGAGGAAGATGATGATGATGATGATGATGATGATGATGATGATGTAGTGCAGTGTAGATGATGCAGTAGAATGTAGTGATGGTGGTCATGTTAATGATGATAGTGATAACAATGATCGTAATGGTGATAATTACAATAATGACGATGGTGTAATTTAATCAATAGTATACACCTATTTCAAAAATCGTTGTCGCAAACAAAGCCACAGACCACACTCTAAAGTCTGCAAAGGATGTCGGTATTTCTTCTCTTGTTATCGATATATCCATAGCGCAGCATATTTTGATTGTACGTGTTTGTGTTTTATGACCATAACAAGTTGTTATTGTGGTAGATATATATAGAAATATTTCTTTAAAAACGTGTAATGAATCACAAATTAAGTCCATGTAACCGACATCCTTTGCAGGCTTTAGAGTGTGGTCTGTAGCTTCGGCTGCGACAACGATTTTTGAAATAGGTGTATGAAATGATGTTGTAAATGGTCATTATAGAGAAAAGCAATAAAACCATGAAATAAAAACAAAATAGTTATTAGCTAATAGTTTTTATTTAGTGACTATTTAGTCAGTATCACTCAACCAGAAACATCAAATACAAAAGGAAACAATACCTCATTACAACTTTACTTGTCTTTTATAGTGACTTATAGTCACTAAATAAGAGCTATTACACAATAAAAATTTGTTTTTTTCTTTCATTGATATAGTGCTTTTGCTCTACCATAGTTATTTCTTACCAGTCCACCATAAAACGCTTCTACTGTCCAGTTTCCCTTCAATATAAAATGTCCAAGACCAAGAGACTTGGAGATAAAACCTACAAATAAAAACCGTTATGAAAACTTAGTTTAATTCCCACTAGCGGCATAAGCATAAGCAACATACGCAGACTCAGTTGGGCTTTGCTCATTAACCGCATTTGTCTTTTGTCACACCTAGTCGAGAAATGCTTCAAGGAGTCAGCGTGTGTAGCTTATGCTTATGTCGCTAGTGTAAAAAAGGGTTTAGACGTTGTATGAGCTATTCCCAGTGGTCCCACTAGTGTGAATATATAAGATGACATCATATTAGCATAATCACTTTATCGCCAACCTGCACAGTGGTTTTCGGATATCGACGACGAGACGGTTTACTTAGTGGTCCTACTGTGTACATTCACCTGGCGTTTGCTTCCTGTTTTCCCTCCCTCCCTCCCTCCCTCCCTCCCTCCCTCCCCTGTTTTGTTTCTTCGCTTTGTTTGTTAAAGGGAGCTCCGCCAGACCTCGCCCAATCTTATATCTGAACACAGTGGGACCACTGGAAATAGGTTACTATTGTAGGCCATAAATCGTTTATAACACATGCAGTTAAATAAGGATAGACTTTTGTTTTGTCGACTTTGAGAACGTTTGTTTGTTTGTTTGTTTGTTTGTTTTTCTTTGTGTTGTGTTGTTGTTGTTGTTTGCTTTTAAAGAAAAAATATAAAAGAATACACTGTATAACGTTGAATTAAAATATACAACTAACAAAAGGGAAACATAACAAAATAACAAAGAAAACAAAGATAGCTCCAATATGCATTAGATTGGGCACAAGTGAGATGCGACGTTTGAACTAGGCCTTACCAGTTTGTGTGTTGAGGTTCTTCCACTGTTGTACTCTGATACCTTGAGGATTCTAGAAGCACATAATATATAACACATCGAAAATATATAATACAAGCAATTTTGAAAGCAAAGGCAACAAAAACCATTATCTCTTGCTCTGAAGTAAGTTAGTTATATTATAGCGCCTATTCTCATTTAAATAAATACGCCCATTTTAAATTGCCGCGTAAAAAGCAAAGTTGAACACTCACCTTGACTATTAACGTCAGCTGTAAAGAAATAAGATAATATCATGTTAGAGAAATAAGATAATATCATGTTAGACAAATAAGCCGGATAATATCATGTTAGAGAAATAAGATAATATCATGTTAGAGAAATAAGATAATATCATGTTAGAGAAATAAGATAATATCATGTTAGAGAAATATGCCGGATAATATCATGTTAGATAAATAGGCCGGATAATATCATGTTAGAGAAATAAGATAATATCATGTTAGAGAAATAAGCCGGATAATATCATGTTAGAGAAATAAGATAATATCATGTTAGAGAAATAAGATAATATCATGTTAGAGAAATAAGCCGGATAATATCATGTTAGATAAATAGGCCGGATAATATCATGTTAGAGAAATAAGATAATATCATGTTAGAGAAATAAGCCGGATAATATCATGTTAGAGAAATAAGATAATATCATGTTAGACAAATAAGCCGGATAATATCATGTTAGAGAAATAAGATAATATCATGTTAGAGAAATAAGCCGGATAATATCATGTTAGAGAAATAAGATAATATCATGTTAGAGAAATAAGATAATATCATGTTATTATATTCATTCCGTCCCGTTCCTTCCTTCTTTCCTTTTATATTGTGGCTACATTTGCCTATTTTTTTTATTTTTTTTTTCGTTTCTTTTAATATCTCTTATCACTCTTTCAGTTCTTCTATTAGTTTATAATCTAAGTATGTTGTTTTATTTTTTATTCAAGAAAAACTGTTTATTTACCTTTTCTGGTGAAGGAAAGAGGTTAAAGTCCAATGGAACAACCCGAATATACACTGGAAAAGATTGAACAAACCATAAACAACTAGACCATCTATATTTCAAGATTACACATCCACGGATAATCACAACTCATCAATTGGTGAAAGTCAGTCACTTATAAACCTATTTTAAAAATCGTCGTCGCAGCCGAACTGCAGTCCACACTCTGAAAGCTGCAAAGGATGTCGGTAATATGAACATAAACTAATTGGTACGCGTTTTTTGAAAGAAATAATTGTTTCATCATCTACCACTGCAATAACTTGTTATGTTCATATAAAACAAACACGTACAACCAAAATATGCTATGAATAAATCGATAAGAAGAAAAGAAATACCGACATCCTTTGCGTACTTCAGAGTGTGGACTGTAGCTTTGATTGCGACAACGATGTTTGAAATAGGTGTATAACACTATCTAATATAACCGAGCAATAGTCTTACAAATACAAAAAAGCTACATTACAAATTATCAACTGATCATACATGTGTATGAGGAAACTCGAACCGTTCAAATGACTTTTTAAGTTCTACAAAATATGTGAAGATAGAAAAATCGACATTACAGGCGAAAAAATGACACAAAATTGAAAAAAATCGACACCTATACAGTATTCGATTTACACATTCTTTTTTTTTTAATTGCCCGCGAACGTCTTTAAAGATGAAGCAATGCATTCAAATATATACTAAGTATTCATAATAAATCTTATTTCTAATATATTTGCTCATGGATGTGCTTTAAAAAAGTAACAAAAAAATTCAAAGTGTTCACGATTGAGTATCAGGCCTACTCCAGGCCCAGATGTCGCCCTATAAGGCGCCTAAAGACGCCCTAAATTGCCCTAGATCGTCCACATTTTCCCTCAAAACCTCTTAAGACGCGCGAATTTTGGTCCCGGAGTAGGCGTAATATCCTCATAATAATAATAATAATAATAATAATAATAATAATAATAATAATAATAATAATAATAATAATAATAATAATAATAATAATTTATTACTTATTAGGCGCAAATTAACATGGATCAAATGGGCATAAAAAAGGATCGCTGTATATAAAAGTCAGTCACACACTCACCTGTTTGTTTTGGAGTATAGATGGGTTTATCAGTTTGAATAAGAATTATTCCATTTCGAAAACTTAACAAAATCTTGGACTCCTTTTTAAAGGATAACTGTGGGTGGTTGCATGACGCTACGAGGTAGACGTACTGTTTGTCGAGCGAGCCTTGGTCAAGGACATCTGATATGTTGACCTAAAATACAATTACATTATATTACAGACCAAATCGCCTAGGGGGTTTACCCCCTTTGTCCAAGTGGTAGGGGTGATCGGCGTACCTTTTAGGGTTAACAATATTTCATGTGCGTACCTTTTAGGGTCCTGACTCAAAAATCAGTTACATAACATGATTCAATTCCGTACCTGTAAGGGCCATTTTTACTCTGCTTTGTTGCTAAAAATAAGCTTGGCTGGCAAGAATATCGCACAGCCGTACCTTTTAGGGGTTAAAATCAACCAGGCTATTTTTTGTTAAAACAGTTATTTTTGTCTGTGCGTACCTTTTAGAGGTCGTTTCCAAAACCTCCGCCGATCACCCCTACCACTTGGACAACTCGTTTGTACCAAGAAGTTAAAATTACTTTGGCCACCACACAAGTATTGTTATCGTTTATTTTGCAAATTCACTATAGTTGAAGCAATGAATCATATACAATTTAAATCAAAATTTACCCAAAAACCAAAAACAGTGATACTGATGAAGATCTGTGGTATAACAGATTGAAATGTCTGAACCTTTCTTTGTAAGGTTTTTTATCTGTAAACTGATGAATGTAAAGTTTATCTTTTTAAATTGTATTTATGCTAATACTGATTTGCGATTTACGATGTTAATGTTATTTGGGAAGGGAGGGGAGGGGAGGGGAGGGGAGGGGAGGAGATATTGACACTGGCGATCTCACAGGGAGCCCAAGCTCGTCACTTGTGATGTTAGTAATTTGCATATTTACAGTAAATGTATGGAGTCGCGAAATATCCTTTCGCTGTGCCTAAAATATACAATAATAAAGACTTTTTTGACGTAGATAGTTGTGTATAACTGTTTTCTAGTCTGTGACCGAGTTTTAGCTCAATTAGAGCGATTTTGACAGAAAACAGTTATACACAACTATCTACGTCAAAAAAAGTTTTTATTATTGTATATTTGAGGCATAGCGAAAGGATATTTCACGACTCCATACATTTACTGTAGATGTGCAAATTACTAACATCACAAGTGACGAGCTTGGGCTTCCTGTGGCGATCTGAACTCAACATACCTTGACCGTAAGGAATCCTGGGATGTCTGTAAATTTAAAACAAAACAAACGGTATTTTGTTAGTAGCTATAGTAGTAATAGACCAAGAAACCAGAGAATTAATCGATTATCAATGAATTATTAATCAATCATCATCCATCCATTCAGTCAGTTAGTCAGCTAGTCAATCAATCAATAAATCACTGAGATAGTCAGTCATTTAATCAGTCAATCGATAAATCAATTAATCATTAGAAGTCAATCAATCAATCAATCAATCAATAAACAAACCAACCATGATCGATAAGTCAGTCTCTATCCATCGATTCATCACAGTAAGTGAGTGAGTCAAACCTTCAGCTAATTAATCAATCAGTCAATCTTCTATCGAGTTTGTCATTCAACGATTGTCAAATCAATCACTGATTAATTCTTAATTACCAGAAGTAAAGACACCCTGTACTTGAGAGAAGGTCCTTTTTCTGTGTGGATAATCTTGTAGGTAGACTTGTACTGTGGCCGGCGAATCAACACCAGAGATATCGATAGAGACATTCTCTGGGGCGCCAACATGGAAAATATTTGGAGCTGAAATAAAATACCTAGAAAGGCAGATATAGAAAATATAAGATCATGATCATCTTTATTTGAATAAACTATCGGGGGGAGGTTACAATTTTTCTTTTTTTCTTTTACAAGATTAAACATTGTTTACAAAATGAACATACTGTTTACAGAATATTCACACACATATTTTATACAGATCCCCGATGGCAAGACAATTCAAAAAGAAGCCAAGATCATAAGATTATACCAGTATTGTTATCATTATCTTGATTATCATCATCATCATCAACGGATAGTCATTATCATCACTATCGTCACCATCGTCGTCATTCAGGCTAAGGATCGTACGTAATCACCATAATTATCATCATCATCATCAACAACATCATCAACAACAGTAACAATAACATCGTCATTATTTTTATCAACATCATCATTAACAACAACAACAACAACATCATCATCAGTTATCATTAAAGTATAATATCATAGTCATTACATTGCGACTACTGAAACCGAGGCATCCAATCAAATTGCATTTTTTTTTTTGAGATTAAGAAAAACCTTAGCTTGTACAAGGTTCTCACAAGTTAATATGTTTTTTATTCAATTTTGATCTATTTCGTTCACATATAATGGCAATTTTTAGCATTTTAAGCAACAAAAATCAAACATTTGTAGAGGTTCTAGTGTTCATATTCTCGATCGTGATTGGATAATAATGTTTTGGTGGCCCCGGTTTCAGTAGTCGCACTGTAACATATTGGAAGTATAAACCCTTATAACTTAAAGACGCATCACTCAAATCAAGAAATGTTTCACTATTCAACTATTTACTTCATTTAGAATCGAAACAGAAAGTATTGCTTTAGGGGTAAGGTGCACTTTAAAACATTCTATAGATTTTAACACGTATGCCGAACCCGGAAGTAGAACCAAACGCCCTGCGTGCATTCTACTGGCTGGGATTCTATACTGTAGAACATGCTGCCAGGAATATTGCTCTGCCTGAACGAATTTGAACAAGTTCTAACATGCTTCATATCATCGATAACCAAAGCTTAAAAGAGGTCATGCTATAAAAACAGGAAACCAGATCCAAACCGATGTGAAGAATGCCGAGTGTAAAATGAAAGAAAAGGAGAAAACAACAGGGATAAGGAAAACATGAAGTATAGAAAAAAGGAAAAGACACATGGTTCGTAAATGAGAGTAAACAATTATAAATGGGAACTAGCGAGTAAACTAGTATAGGCTGCGTCGGTGTTTGATATCAGAAACGATAGGCAATATAATGAAATTTGTATTAAACACCGTAAAAAATGTTAACTTAACTTTACTGACGTTTCGAGCTTTAGCCCTTCATCGGAGTAAAAGCTCAATTAGAGAATTGAATGAAAGAAATAAAAAAAAAGATAAATCAATGAAAATGCTCATCGATTTCTAGAGATTTTAGTCTAGATTTTCGATTTTCTTAGTGATTCGAGAGTCCTATGCGATTCGAGAGCTCTTTGTGAAATTAAAAACATTTGAAGAGGAAATAATATTTTTATCTGAATGCAACGTGCCGAGGAAAAGGCAATCATTGACCTCTTTACATGTATATCTTATTTCATAAGATGCAAGCTGAAAGATGTGTAACAATATCACATAACCTTGGCACAGTGTTTATCCCCGAAAAAAAAATAACGAAATATATAACATCGACACTACTTTTATATATCAATAGCGCAAGCGTCGTAATAAGGATCGTATTTGTAAGCCTTATTTGTAAACCTACTGTAGATCATGACAGTTACGAGTGGTACGGTATTGCTTTTTATAGAATTGCTTTTACTGGCGCACGTTCAAATCAACAGTATAAGGTCAGCCAGAAGGATAAGAAAACCATGCAGTAATCCATTCAAGGGATGTACTGAGAAAATGAGGCTAAATTAGTTTATTAAGAGAAAATATATAAGTCGTTTATACCCTGCAAGCAGCAGTGGAGTATGTCTCGCTCTACTTCTACAAAGGAGAAAAACTAGTTTTTCGTAGAAGTTAGTACTTCGTAGAAGAGCGAGAGAGACTTCGAGCTGCTCTAAGCTGGGTAAGTGTCTGAGTGTATTTTCAAAGATGTTTCGATTCAACATCAGCCTTTAACGACCTTGTTCTACGACAATTCCAGAACCTAAGTAGCAATAAACCAGCGGTACGTCTGTACCAGCAAGAATATGCACATGAACAACGGAAGGATATTTGGCTTTGAAGTATTTAGTACAGGACAAAAATGATTCCACAAAAATCTCCATTTATAGAGCATGTACTTAAAATAAGTCTTGCTATGACGAAGCACAAATGATACATAAATAAATATAAATAAATAAACCTTACGATATAACAAGTAAAGTATAGCTTTTTCCAACTTGGTAATCTTATACTAATAAATACAAACAAACTAATAATAGAATATTAAAGTTGTCCTTCAGTAGCATTGTGAAAAATATTATAAGAGTAGGTTTGAGGCCATATACTACTGAACATAAAAACAGTAGTATATGGCCTCAAACCTACTCTAATAATAATTACAACATAAAATCATGATGCTGAAGGGACTGCTTAAAGGCGTCTGTGTCGTATGAAAGTTGGATGTAACCATGGATTTACAGCGGCTAGTATGTTTTAAACAGACATCTAGAGAGAGAACAAAATCAAGCAAGACATGCAGGGTAAAGTTATGGCGCGACTATTTGTTTTGAAATAAGTATAACTATTGCAAAAACGGCTGAGTAGATACACCTCAATATATTGAGTTAATCATGCATTCAGGATAACACTTTATAGTTAGTAAACCCAACTCTATAGTGAGTAAAAGTGAAGTTAAACTCAATATATTAAGTACATTGTACTCAATGGCCGTCTACATTTATGTAGTTGAGTTAGCTCACTATAAAGTGTCATCCTGTATGCACGATCAATTCAATATACTGAGTTGTATCTACTCAGCCGTTTTTGCAGTGTAATAGTTTACCTGCTTGCCGCTTCAGAGCTTACTGCAAGCAGCAGTATAAACAACAATATCTTCATCATGTCAACCTTCTCATATCAACCTATTGGTTACTACTGAAACACTTCTTCACGACACACAGCATTTAAACAGTCACGCATTAGGATCTACTCGATGATTGGATGAAGAACAGTTATCGGAAGTGACTCAAGCGGAACTTAATGTTCGAGATGTTTCGGGATTTTATTTGCTTCCTGTTTTGCTGAAAGGGCAAGTTTTTCTTGGAATAGCTAGGAGGAAAGCCAAGGCTAAAATGCCGAGGGTCTAAAGGTCTAAAAGTATGCGAGATTTGATATGCAGTTGACTTTCTCTGACCGACCACTCTCGAATGCAAGTTATCTCCCGTAAGTGACCACTATTTCAATTTCATATTTTTCTAAAATATTTAATAATTCTCTATCGTAAGCGACCGTCATTATAGACTGCTGCCTTTTGGAAAACAATACCTAAAACATCTTTAGAGATACCATGTCGGAAAAAATATGTCAAACAAAGAGTTAAGATACAGTAATTTTGAAATTCGTCGATAATTTTTGACATGTGTCCGGACGTGTTACAAATTACGCATGGTTTGGGCTTTTTGTGATAGCGTTCTTGTGGTTTGGGCTTCCTGTGTGAAGGATCTCGTAAGCGACCATCTCCCGTAAGCGACCACTTTCTTCTGGTCCGAGGGTGGTCGCTTACGAGACAGTCACCTGTACTTAGCAAACGCGGGATACGTCCTTGATACGTTGTTTATTAAGGCTCTGAAAAGTGTACCTAAAACTCGTATCAACAATCATGCATGCACTGAGACTGCTAAGAGCCAGAGTCTGGACAAGTTCCACAATTAAGGAGTTATCTATGTTCGCGGCTAAAGCTAGCCCGGGAGGTGTAGAATCAAGAGTCGCCGTACAACAAACAACTACAGACACTCACCACCACCACTACCAACATCATCACCACCACCACAACCACCACCATCATCATCACATCATTATCATCATCGCCATTATACTATCATCATCACCATCATATGAGTATCATCATCATCGAGCGTGTATCTACCAACAACAACATCATCAATATATTTGGCGTACCAACACCACTACCATATCATCACATCATTATCATCATCGCCATTATACTATCATCATCACCGTCATATGAGTATCATCATCATCGAGCGTGTATCTACCAACAACAACATCATCAATATATCTGGCGTACCAACACCACTACCATATCATCATCATTATCACCATCATCATCATCATCATCATCATCGTCTTAATCATCGTTATATTATCGTGTGTACTACCAACAGCACCAGCATGACCATTATCAGTATCTAGCGTACCAACACCACTACCATATCATCATCATCATTATTATCATCATCACCATCTTTAACATTGTTGTATTATCGTGTGTACTAACACCACCAGCATGATCGTCATCACTATCTAAGTATCAAGCAATTAATCACTCACTGACATTTATAATCTCCAACTATAGGTCCAATAGTTCCCCTGCGCAGGCAGGTCAAGTCTGAACACATATGTGCAGCTATCACTGTTACAGTATTTCTCATGGCAAACTGCCCACATAGTATTATAATTGCTACCTCCTTTCGTGGATCTCCACATGGACAACGGAAAGCGATACATCTCAGTCAGTAAGGTCACGCACAAAGGTCTGTCAGGGCTTGCAGTAAATAGAAAACGGCTAAGAATTCCTTATCGCTTTTAATTGATCAGCGCGAATGATAACATATGTTACGGTTTCATGACCCTTAAAATTATTTATATCTGGATAAATATTACAAAGCTTTTCTTGCGAGGGATACCCAGGGTAACTTGTACCATGAACCACTATCAGCTGGGGGTGGGGGTACGGAGATTATGTGCTGGATCTGACTATATGAAAATTAACCGTGTATTCTTTAGTAATCAATAAATGTATATTCGGCCATGGACATTTAAGAAGACGTTTTCTCAAGAAATTGACCAAGCGCATCTCAGCTAGTGAGGAAGTATTGATTAGTCAGAGATGCGGAATTAGTAAAACAGGAAACAAAATGGATAGTGGACTGTTGACGTTGTCATGGCAATCATTGAGCAACAACGACAACATCAGCAAGAACGACACCAGCAGCAACAGCAACAATAATAATACGGCAGCAACGACAAACAACAACAACAGCAACAACTCCAGCAGCAGTAATAGCTCATCACCATCACCAGCATCATATCATCGTTATCACTATTATCATGATCAGCAGCAACAGAAACACCATTACTAACAGTAAAAACACCAACAACAAAACTCAACTGAACCTTATACAAAGCAAACCATAGCTTGTGCTTGCGCAATAGCAAATTATCACAAGGTGATAAGGTACTAATCAATAATTTAAGATAAAAACAATTAAATCGTATTATATTATTATTACCTAATTAATTACCATCAAACATAGATTACTGCATACCATGGGCATGCAAAGACGGAATGAATTAAAACCATACTAGCTTAACATTCTGGCTAGCGCTAAATATAACTATTCCCAGTCGTCCTTTCCTTGATTTTAAGAAACTAATTAAAAACTTCAAATACATCCGATCACCGTGCCAAATATGTCACTCTATCCATGACGTCATTCGTAGTTTGATCTCTACAAGGGTAAAACACGATATGCGAAGGATTCTTGACCAGAACATATTAAAAGTCGTTATCGCGAACAAGTATTCCTACTTACAGAGTGTTGTAACCGACGCAAAGGAGTAAAACAGAGATAAAAGGCTAGTAGATAAGGTAAAGGACCTTGTTTGTCGTACGATTATTAGTTAGTGACGTATCGTATATCGCTATGTAGCATTGCCTCATCTATCTTCACTTATACATCAACATCATCATCACCATAGCTCCAGTGATTTCAGGGTTAATTTTGATTTTTGTAGGTAGTTTTATATGAATATATCGATAAATATCATTTTAGATAGCGCACTTGTAAGACTATACTATACACACAACAAAACTATATTTGCTTTGTTTCATGCATACTCCAGAGTCAGAGTCAGAGTCAGAGTCTTTATTTGATATAAATAGAAAGAACGCATAGATGAATTCAGATGAACAGTAAAGTAAATGAGAATAATCTCTACTTTTATAACACGTCGAATTATCGCTCGTTATTGCACTAGTTAGTGAATTTACGAACTTGACGCCATATCCCGTCACCGTTGGAGACATGTTTAGACATGAAGAGAGCTGAAGGAAAACTCACGCTCAAGTTTGACATAGTTTCTCATCCCTTTTGATTATTACGTACTGTGTTTTCGTGACTGTTTCAAGGAAGTTTATTATTGATGTTTATTGTTATTGTTCACAGTGTGAGCCAATGGCTAAATAAATATCAGAGTAAACATTATTAACGGATTATCAACACGAAATATTTACATTGTGGGTAATCACGGCAACAAGATAATTTTCGCAGTCTTTCCTTTTATATCCTTGATCAATAAACGATGTGAGAATATCGATGAACTCTGCACGCGCGTGATGACTAACAAACAAGAAGTTGGAACATTAAGTGCAACAGTTTTTACTGTACCTTCGATCGATAAAGACCAAAACAAACAAAAACTGAAGCAGAAGCATTGTCGGATCGGAACAGATGATATAGGATTACAGATGGTAAATATTATTTTTCTGTCTAACAATGGGTTGAAATAGAGTAATTTTAAATTCAGTTTACAATTTTAGTTATTTTTTTCCATTATTACTAGCTTGAAATATAAAATATTGAAAAATAAAAATAAAAAATTGCCGCGCTTATATTACTCAAACAGTAGCACTGAGAAGTTCATACAGCAGAAATTAAAAAGAAAGAGAAAAATAAGATTATATTATTATTATTATTATTATTATTATAATCAAGCAGCCAGCGCGCTCTATATAAAAATGGCTGTTTGGGATTGGGA